>RAHM01000651.1:2253-12288 GCA_003713295.1 Parotia lawesii
AAGTATGTGCATGTAGTTATTGATACATATAGTAGGTATATTTGGGCAACGGCACAGGCCGGAGAAAAGGCATTACACGTGACTAGACATTTAACRAGTTCATTTGCAGTTATGGGAGTGCCTCAGCAGATCAAAACAGATAATGGGCCAGCATACGTTGGAACTAAAGTTCAACGATTCATGTCACAATGGGGAGTTAAACATATTACTGGAATCCCACATTCACCCACAGGCCAGGCCATAGTTGAAAGGGCACACAGAACATTGAAACAGTATATACAAAAGCAGAATATAGCAGATGTACAAGAAAAGTTAGCTAGAGCTCTTTTTGTCATGAATCATTTGTGTGTTTTTGGAGATGCATCACACCCACCTGCCTTTATACATTATCAACAGGAGAAACCATCGCAAAATCAACAGGCAATGGTTAGGTATCGGGACCCCAAGACTGGAATATGGGAGGGGCCTGTACCTGTAGTATACTGGGGTCGTGGTTATGTGGCGGTTTCTACCCCTACAGGAGTCCGTTGGGTGCCATCCAAGTGGATCAAAGCGGTGCCGAGCCGAAACAAGGATGAATCTGAGCATCCTGACTGCGATGATGATACCGCTAATGACTGAGGCATATCAGCCCCTCTTTTTGAAGCYRCCGCGTGAGAATGTTTGGGTAACCATAGCCAACATTACTAATCAATCATCTATTTGCTTAGCACTAGGATCAGTTACGTCTCCGTTCAGAACATGTCTGATAGGTACACCTACCTGGCAACCAATTGAATTTCAAAAGTTTGTGTCTAATCAATCCGTGCTTAATTTTACTACAGTTAATGCCACTATGCATTATCCCGGTATGAGCACGCGTCAAGCTGATGGAGGATGGCAGTGTGTAATAGTGTTACATCTCAACAGGTCATTACGCGGAGAGCCAGAAGAATTAGAACTTTTTGGCAGTGTAAACACCACAAACAGTACAAAAAATGGAGGCTGGTTTAGTTTTGTGCCTCACAAGAAAACCTTGCTTAATACACCATACACACAATGGGCAACGCTTAACTCCCCCTTACAAATGACGGGTGTTCACAACAGCCTGTATTCGAGCTGTAACGCCACAAACGTCACCAAGCCACATGCACTACCACCCGGAATATTTTTAATTTGTGGGGATAGAGCTTGGAATGGGGTGCCTAGCAATTTACAAGGTGGACCGTGCTATTTAGGTAAACTGGTGCTTTTTCATCCCAACATCAGCACGCTACAAACATGGGCTCATGGTAGACAGAAACGCAGTGTTCACGATTTAAAGTGTGATGATATTGGTGCACCTACCTTTTGGTCTAAGTTGCGCGGGGTTATAACTTCCACATTATTGCCAGGAGCATCTGCCAATAAAGCATTRAATTTAGCTAAGCAGCTAGCTTGTTGGGCAAGAGATGAAATAAACAGAACCTCTGATTTGTTAGATATGCTTTCGCAAGACTCTGTAAGCACGCAACATGCTGTTTTAGAAAATAGAGCTGCTATTGATTATTTGCTTTTAGCACAAGGACATGGATGCGAAGAATTTGAAGGTATGTGTTGCATGGAGCTGTCAAATCATTCGGACTCAATTCACAAAAAGATCAAAGACTTGCGAGATCATTTAAAGGACTTGAAAGAAGAAACGGGATTCTCACTTACAAATTGGCTAAAAAGTTTGGGTCTTGGACCTTAGCTACGGGAACTGTTGACTGAGGGACTGCGATGGTTAATTATTGTGTTGTTATTGATTGTTGGACTTAAGGTAGTTATGAATTGTATTACACGACGCATTTTGCAAATTAGCATTGCTGTGCCTAAAGAAAACGGGGGAGATGTGGAGCCATATTTGCAACAATGGCTAGCAGAGAGGGGTGTCAAGGATATTAAGTCCTTGAGATTTGCAAGTCAGGCTGAAACAGCAACTTAAATGCCAACWARAATAGATAAAAGGGAAGTYAGTCAAGCTGAAACTGTTAAAAGGAAGARWTRAGGCCRAAGTTCCCACCGCAGCATWCCAGAACRATGAGATCTGAAACCGCAAGGCAGACAACCAATCATGAGCTTTATTTTTGCAATATGCATGAGCTAATTAAAGCAATTATAAAAATACAGTCTAAACTTGTAATAAACTGAACTCTGCTGATCTCATCTGAGTGTGCAGTTTCCCTCCGTCGACTCCTCGGTCGCGACACTCTGATGCCCCTAACAATCCATCAGCGGGTCGACTTCCTCCTGCTGAGGGTGCTCCTGTCTCTGCTTGCAGTGTCCTTGTGCCCTGCAGATGGAACCCTGATTCCTTGCCAGGGGCTGTTTGGGTCGGCTCTCCCCTGCCGAGGAGGGCAATGCCTCTGCCAGGTGCTTGTGGCCGAGCCCATTCCCTGGGTCCTGGGGCCCCCTTGGGCCCTGGGGTTCATCCCTCAGGGGCTGTAGAAACTGTGCCATGGCCTTTGCCTTCCCCTTGGCCTTTTYCTCATCCCTTCTTGCATTCACCTGCTGTGCCTTTCTGAGCAAGTGCTGCAGGGGCTTGTTCTGCCTCTGCTGCAGCCCCCTCACTGCCTGTGGGTGCTCATCCTCTGACAGCTGCTGAGCTTTCTGCAAAATCTTTCGTTTCTCCAGTGACCCAAACAAAGTCCTTATAAGAAAATCCTGATCCTTCCACATAGAATCCACATTTCCCAGATGTTCCCTCCTCTCCACACCCCGTATCCCAGAGCTGGTCCCCGTCCTGCCACAGTGTCTAAACGCGGCCCCTCCGTCGGGCAGGGCCGGCAGCTCCATGGGGCCGGGCAGCAGCCGGGGCATCCCGCAGCCTCATGGGGGCCGGGGGCCACTGCCGGCCCTGCCCGGGGGCTGGTGGGGTCAGGCAGCGCCTGGCACTGAGCCCCAGCTGCCCCACAGCCCCGGCCTGGCCCCACAGCTCCCCACAGGCCCCCAGCCCGTGCTCTTGGTCCCGCACCTCTGTGCCCGATCCTGCCGCTCCCAACCGCAGAGAAACGCCCTGAAATCCTACTTCTTTGTTTCCCTGTCCTGGAAACTGGGAATGTAAAGGCCCTGGATCACTTGGCAATTTTTGAGCCTAAGACAGTGCTGTAAAACATCCCAATCCTCACTATTTATCTCTTCCTCCTCTTTTCCATCTTCCTTTTTCTTACCACATAGATTCCTCCTGCTGCTACTTGCCTTAACCATATTCCTCCACACTCCCCTTCAACCAGTCCTTTCCCAGCACACCAACACCATCTGTCCCCTGTTGTCGAGACCCGTTCTCGACTTCCCTTGTTGCCCCTCTGGGTGTCCATGTCCTTAATTACCTCTGGGAGAATGTGCAAACTACCTCAACATTCTCCCCTTTTGTATAACATACAATATTCATGGCTCCGTTAAGTCTTTGTTCTTCTTCCCCAAGTTCAGGAATTTAGCAGGACCTTGGTTGAGCAGCAGTCCGTGTCAATTAATAACAATTTCTGAACTTCCTTGTGTACAAGTCCCTGGCCCTATCTCCAAGCAGATTCACACCATCTGTTTGTAAAGACACATTCCTCTAATTCCTTTCAACATGATTGGAAAGGAGGGGAGAAGCCATAAAAGGGCATTTAGGGCACCCAAACTGAGTGAGAGAGGGGGTTGGGTCACCCCCAAACTGAGCCGGCTGGAGCTGGGATTTGGGGGGATTATAGAAAGGGGTAGGAGAGGGGCATAAGGGGAGGGGGCACAGCAGGAAAGTGTTTCCTGTAGCCATCCCTTGGTATCCCCATCAGTTGGTCCCTGGAGTGATTCCCCAGGGCTCTAGGAGGGGATGGATCTGCGATGGGGGGGTCCCCACCCCTCTTGTCTGTCCCTGGGGGACTTTTGGGGCGTGTTCCCCCCACCCAGCAGCCAGTGCTGCGGCAGCTGAGGTGCAGAGGGGGTTAGGATAGGGGGGTCCAGGGTGGTCATGGAGGAGCAGTGGGAGGAAAAGGAGGGAGAGAGGAGGAGGAGGAGCAGGAAGAGGAGCAGAAGGAGAAGCACAAAGTTCCATCCCGCAGGTGACTGGAAGGGACCAAACACATCAGGGAGTCCTCAAGAGGGGTTATTTTTTGTGAAGAGTGGAGTTTGCAGATTCGAGAATAGAGACCCAAATATCTTTGTGGGTCACTAAAAGGGCTTGGTTTTTTGGGGGAGGATGTTTGGATCCTGCAAGACCCCAAAGCTGAGTTGCAGATCCTTCTTTGGGAGGATATTTGGGGGTCCATGTGATGATCACCAGGTACTGGCGGGGGAAGGACGTTGGTCTTGGGGACGCCCCAGGAGAGCAATGAAAGGGAGCCCCAAGACCCCTGGGGTGGGAAAAGTGGATAGGGGCGATCCCAGAGCTGGGGGATCCCTGGCAGCCTGAAGGGGAGAGGCGAAGAACCTGGAGTAGGGGGATCCCTGGGATCCATGGAACCCTGGAGCAGAGAGTCAGGGGACAAGGGATCACTGGGACCCTCAAAACCCCCTGGATCATCTGTAAGCAAGACCCCAGAACGGGGGGACTCCAGGGGGGCCACAAGACCCCCATCAGCCCAGGGAAGGGACCCCCCAAAACCCAAGAGTGGAAAGACAAGAGAGGCAGATCTCCTATGAGTGTTTTTTTGGAGACTGAATCTTGGTGCTTTGGGGATTTTTATGGACACAAAACATCCAGTGACTTCCTGAGATGGACTTGGGCAGAAGGAGCCCCCACCCCAAAGTGTTCACCCCTTGTTTTTCCCCCCAAACCAGGATTTGGCATTCCCAAGCCTTGGCCAGATGGAGGAGGAAGAAAAGCCCTGGAGGTCCCACACGAAGAGGGGCTGCAAACCCAGCCCAGGGAGCTGCGAGGAGGAAAGACCCTCCCTGTGCTGGGAAGGCGGCTGGAGATCCAGCCGGAGCTCGGAGCTGGTGGAGAAGTCTCAGGCCAGGGAGAAGCCCCAGAAGTGTTTGGAATGTGGGAAGGGCTTCAGCCGGAGATCCAACCTGATCCAGCACCAGATGATCCACACTGGGGAACGGCCCTACGAATGTGGGGAATGTGGGAAGAGCTACAGCCGGAGCTCTCACCTGACCCAGCACCAGATGATCCACACTGGGGAACGTCCGTATGAGTGTGGGGAATGTAGGAAGAGCTTCAGCCGGAGCTCTGACCTGATCCAGCACCAGATGATTCACACTGGGGAACGTCCGTTTGAGTGTGGGGAATGTAGGAAGAGCTTCAGCCGGTGCTCCAGCCTGCACAGCCACCAGAAGATACACACTGGGGAACGGCCCTACAAATGCTTGGAATGTGGGAAGAGCTTCAGCCAGAGCTCCAATCTCATCAAGCATGGCAAGATCCACACTAGGGAATCGCCCTACAAGTGCTTGGAATGTGGGAAGAGCTTCATCCGGAGCTGCAATCTCATCAAGCACCACAAGATCCACACTGGAGAATTGCCCTGTAAGTGCTTGGAATGTGGGAAGAGCTTCATCCGGAGCTGCAATCTCATCAAGCACTGCAAGATCCACACCAGGGAACGGGAACAGTGCTACGAGTGCTTGGAATGTGGGAAGAGCTTCTGCTGGAGCTCCCAGCTCATCATCCACCAGCGCATCCACACCGGGGATAGGCCCTACGAGTGTCCCGAGTGTGGGAAGAGGTTTCGGAGCAGCTCCCATCTCCTCCTACATCAGCCAATACACACGGATGAGAGGCCCTTCCGCTGCCCTGACTGTGGGAAGGGCTTCAAGCACAACTCCACCCTCTTCAGCCACCGGCGCATCCACACCGGGGAGAGGCCCTACGAGTGTCCCGAGTGTGGGAAGAGGTTTCGGACCAGCTCACATTTCTTCCTACATCAGCCAGTACACACAGGGGAGAGGCCGTTCCGCTGCCCCGACTGCGGGAAGTGTTTCAAGCAAAACTCATACCTCGTCATCCACCGACGCATCCACACAGGGGAGAGGCCCTACGAGTGTCCCGAGTGTGGGAAGAGGTTTCGGAGCAGCTCCCATCTCCTCCTACATCAGCCAATACACACAGGGGAGAGGCCCTTCCGCTGCCCTGACTGTGGGAAGGGCTTCAAGCAAAACTCCCATCTCGTCACCCACCAGCGCATCCACACCGGGGAGAGGCCCTACGAGTGCCCCAAGTGTGGGAAGAGCTTCTCCAGGAGCTCTCACTTGACCCAACACCAACGGAGCCACCGGTAAGGGAAGCCCTGCGAGTGCCCCAAGTACGGGAAGAGCTTCGTGCGCTGCTCCAGCTCCATCCCCCATGGGAGGATCTGTGTTGGATCATCCCCAGTGACCCTTGTTGGGCAGAGCCCTGGTGATCCATGGTCCTGGTAATCTGTGTTGGGAAGACTCCTGGCTGATGGGTTCCACATCTTCCTGGCTCCTCATGGACACCTGGATGAACCCAGGAGCACGAACATCCATCGGGGCGCTGACTGACATTGGCAATTCATTGAGGAGAGCGTATTTCTTGACTTTCAGCCCCATAAAATCTCACTTTTTGTTTTCAAGTATTTCTTCTGGTGACATCAAGGAATACTGGTTGGTCTTGGAGGTCTTTTCCAACCTAAATAATTCCATGATTCTAATTCTCTCTGGCCCACGGGCATTGTCTTGGGGATGTTTTTTTATCCCATGCCATTTTGGGGGGTTTTTTTGTGTCTGCTGTGGTCACTGGTCCCCCCCCCCCCATCCCCTGGCTCTGGGAGTATTGCAATGGGTCAGAGCCAGCCCGCGATTTCCTGCAAGAGTTGGGGGGAGGGATGGTTGTCTCTTCCGGTGGGGTGATCAGCTGGATGGCCAAGCAGCCACAAGATACTGTTGCCTTGTGGTTTTTGCCTGTTTCTGTTTGGTTTTTTTCCTTTGGCACTGTGCCTGGGCCTACTGGCTTGCTTCTCTGGTTCTCTGCTGCTTGGGAGCCTAAAGCCAGCGTGTTCCACACTGGGACCTGGATCCAGGAGCACCTCATCCCCTGCTGGGGGCTGCCCCCTCTGCGCTGCCTGATCCAGGCACCAGCCATAGAGGCTGAGCTACCCGGGGGAGCGATTCCCCGCTCAGCCCCTCTGTTCTCTGCTGCTGTTTCATGGGTTCTCGCTACACTATAACCCAACACCTGGACACCCCATGGCTTCGGGCACAGCCCCGGAGTTTCTGATACCTTTTGTTTTCCACTCCCAGGTGTGCTGGCATCTGCCGTTCCAGCTTGCTGCTCTGAGGTTCCTGCTACAGCCCATTTCACCATCCGGAGGGGCACCGGGACCGGCTGCCCCTGGGAGGTTGTAAAGGAGGCCCCTTTTCCATCTCTCCCACCAGCCTGGCCGCCGTTACCGCCTGCAGAGGCAGCTGAGCTCGAGCCACAGTGCCCCCTGCAGCCGCGGGGGAACCATCGCACCCGCCCTGCCCGGCCAGGAGCCACCAGCGCCCCTGCCGGCTGTGACCGGAACTGCACCAAAGGGGAAAGGGCCTGTGGCTGAGAGAGGCTGGCACTGGGTTTCTGGTTTTGTTTGTTGTTGCTGTCACTGTTGTTGTTTGTTTGCCTTGGTATACATTTACAGGCTAGTAAAGAACTGTTATTCCTTTTCTCATATCTTTGCCTGAAAGCCCCTTAATTTCAAAGTTATAATAATTCGGAGGGAAGGGGGTCACATTCTCCATTCCAAGGGAGATTCCCTCCTTCCTTGGCAGACACCTGTCCTTCAAACCAAGACAGATTTTGGCACCCAATGTGAGGCCTGAGGGCATTGAGAGAAAAGGGTGGAAAAGGAATCACAGTTCCTGGATAACCTACTTTTTTGTGTGCTGAATATAGACACCTCATTAGGCAGCACCATGTGGTCTAGCCTATCCCAGTTCGTTGGCACATGGTTGTGGCTACATTTTTCCCCTTTGCAGCTCCTTATCTAAACATGAGTCCTAAGACTAAGGCTACTGTGTCTGTTATCCAGTTTGCACAATGGGTCAATAAGGTGAGGAATTCATGGATTTTTAACTTTCTCTTGAAGGCAGGCACATGGATACATGGGTATCACACACTTAAGTGTATGTTTTTGTGTTTGTGTTAATAATGGCACCCATTGTGGGTAACACCAGGGGAAGTTTTCTCCCACCCCTTCACCCATTTCTTTGGGCCTACCTCAACAGCTTTCAGAAGGGTCAAATATTCTCTAGATGCTAACCATGTCATACAGTAGCTGGTATTGCTGATATGCCTATTCTATTTAGCATTCAGAGGTAAGGTGAGACTGCCATGGGTAACCACTCTAACATCTGCCCCAGTGACTAGGGATGCTGCCCCACAGCCTGACGCTGCCTCACAGCCTGACACTGCCCCACAGCCTGACACTGCCCAACAGCCCACATCAGAAATGAACCACCCAGATTGGATGGGGGTATTGGAGGAGAAGATATGAGAGGTGCTGAGGGAAAACATTTCCACAGCTGGTGGGAAACCCTCTCCCTGCCTCAAAGAGGGAGAGTCTGACAGTGCAGCAGTGGAACCCACGGATGTTACAACTGTCCAGGTTCCAGCTGAACCACAAGGGCAATCACAGCCAGCAGCAGTCGCCCCTGTGCAGAGGAAGAAGTATAAGAACAAATCAGTGCGCCCAGTTAATGATAATGAGGAACCAGGACCCTCACAACCAGCAGGGGAGCCAGAACCTGAAATCATCACTGAGTCCCTGTCATATGACAGCCTCCATAATCTGCAAAAAGACATTGTGCAACAAGACTGCTAGGCTTATGTGACCTGGTTACTTTGGGTTTGGGACTTTAAGGGTACAAGCATGCAACTGGATAGTGGCGAGGCAAGGAATTTGGGGTCCTTGACCCAGGATGTGGGTATTGATCAGGTGTTCCTGAGAGAGCCAGGGCCCCTTTCCCTCTGGGAGCGGCTTTTAATGAGTGTAAGAGAGAGGTTTTGTTCACAGAGACAATGTGGGATCACCATTGTAGAATGCCCTGGGAGACCATTGAGGAAGGGATCCAACAGCTGAGAGAAGTGACAGTACTAGAGGAACTCTCTGTGAGGGACAGACAGCACAATAATGACTCTGACAGGGTCAGGTGCACAGGGCAAGTATTGTGGAACCTGGCAAATCTCGGGCCATCCCAATACACCACCATCATTGCAATGATTAATGCTCAGGACAACCGACAGACGGTGGGTTCTGTCGCCAACAGGCTCAGAAATTATGAGAGTATGGTCAATGGCCCGATGCAGGCTCATGTCTCTGCTTTGGTCAAGGACCTCAAAGTAGAGTTTAAAGAGGAGATTAGGGAGGTGAGGGAGGAGGTGAGGAAGAACAGTTCCCATGTGGCACCAGTGCAAGTCACAGGCCCCCAAATCAGAGCCCAATGTCTCCCAGCTAGGGAGAGGGGGTACACCCCACAAGCTGAGCTGTGGTTCTTCCTTGGTGACCACAGGGAAGACATGAGAAGGTGGGATAGGAAACGCACTTTTGTCCTGGCAGCACCGGTGTGTCAGCTCAAGGAGGGAAACACTAACTGAGGGAGTTCTGCTAAAGTGAAAGTAGCCTCAGCCTCCCATGACCAAGCTGCTAGGTATTACGGAAGGGAGGATGATATGTTGGATCCCCTTGAAGGAACCTCTAGCATGTATGCCCAGGGAGGGAATGATAACCAGGGCTAGAGGGGCCCTGCCTCTAGCCAGGAAGATGCATGGGAGAATTGTGTCTTTTGGACTCTGTGGATCCGATGGCCTGGCACATCAGAGCCACAAAAATATGAAGTGTTGGTTGATACTGGTGCACAGTGCACCCTAATGCCATCGGGACCTGCGGGTACATGCGGAGGCGAAAGAACGGGACATCACACAGCGATCAATATGATCATGTGAAGCCATTTATTATCAGAAGGGTATACACTTATATAGCATTTTCAGTTCTGAATACGTAATGGTTCGAACATCGTTCGGTCAAAAAAGAAGCATAATGATTGGATGCTCACTACTGTTAGCATGTTGCGTCTAAACTTTTGATTGGACACTTGCTGTGACAACTACCC
>RAHM01000651.1:30910-49587 GCA_003713295.1 Parotia lawesii
GGAGGGGGCGGCAGGGGGCTCTGGCGGGTTGGTTGTGCCGTGTCGGCGCCGTGTTGCCCCTGGCCTGAGGGCGCTGCGGGAGCGGCTGCCCGCGGTCTCCTTCCCGCTGATGCCTCGGCAGGAGCCGGTGCCGGAGCAGCGCTGGCTCGTCCCGGTTCCTGTCGGTAGAACAGAGGTGGCTGCCCTGTCCCCGGGCCTGTGCGGGAAAATTCACGTGGCCAGAGTATTCTGTGTACAAAGGAGACAGAGTAGTCCTGTAAAAGTAACTTTATTCATGAACAAAGGGAGAGGCCATGGGGCATTTCCCATGGGGGTCTCTAAAACGCAGCCTTCTTTTTATCCAGATTTCCCCGGCCGCATCTCCGTGTCCCTTTGACCACTGGCTGAGGTACTTGGAAGGTACAGACTTCCCGATCTGCCTACTGCATGTCCCCCTTAATGTGCACCCCCCTGTTGTATAATATGCGATATTCATGGCTCTGTGAAGTCTTTGTTCTTCTGGACGTTCAGGAGTTTAGCAGGACCTTGGCTGAGCAGCAGTCCGTGTCAATTAGTAACATTTTCTGAAACTGGTGGTTTCTCCGGTTACTTCCTTACGTACAAGTCCCTGGCCCTATCTCCGAGCAGATTCACACCATCTGTTTGTGAAGACACATTCCTCTTCTTCCTTTCAATCCCTCCTCTTCTTATTTTCCCAATAATTGTCTTTTAATTACCAGTGACTCAATCATTTCTTCCTGGAACTTCTTTGGTTTTGGGATTGTTCTCAGTGACCTCTGTCCTTTTGTAGCCGTTTCTGGATCAGGAGGCCTGGCTGCCACCTGCATCCCCTTGATCCCGTGCTGAATGAGCTGCACTCAGCAAGGTGTGGTGCATGGTAAAAAGATGAGAGTTGCTGTAGCACCTGAGAGGAGAAACAGCATTCGTTTAACCCATGGTGTGTCAGAGAACCACAAAAACGTGTCCCATTCCTATCCTTTGCACATTTGGCCGGTACATGAGCTGCTTTCTTATTTCCTTTGTTATCAGTTTCACCACTTTTCCTTTGTCATCTGTTTGCCGACAGCAGTTTGAGTTATTTAATTTTCCACAACCACCTCGTCCTTCTGCTGATAGATAATCTGATCCCATCCCAGGGTGAAATGTGGTGTTCCTCATCGGAGTGGATTGGTTGGCAAGAAGGTCCGGAGCTGGAGCTGTCTGGTTGGTTATTATTTGGAGGACAGCTTGTAATCTAATGATGCCATTGAAATTATAAATGGGTTCTCTAGCACCTGAATGAATGAATTTGTTAGTGTTCCCAGGGGCTGCTCCATGGTGGTGTAGGATTTGATCTGGTGGCCGTTCCTCTTTTCCCCATTTTTGGGCACTCCCTCCAGCCAGGGATACATCAATTGACCGCTTTTCTCTGATTAAATCATCCCATCCTTGGATTCCCAACTGATTTCGCTGAACTTGTGGCAGCAAAAACACCGCAGGGGTCAAATACACCCTGTATAACATAGACAGTGGCAGCACATGTTGGAGTGGGGAGAGGGATGATTCCCCCCCCCCACTTTTTTGAGTGAGGTTCTCACAACATTCTCCGTTTGCTGTTTTCCTTTGCAGCTGTCAGGATCCGCTAACATAAGNTCCCCCCCCCCACTTTTTTGAGTGAGGTTCTCACAACATTCTCCGTTTGCTGTTTTCCTTTGCAGCTGTCAGGATCCGCTAACATAAGCGGGAGTCGTGATGGTTCGTTAACCGATCTCAGAGTGCAAAAGAAACACAAACAGGGATTTTAGCTTCAGTCAAAACAGTACACTTTTATTGAGTGCCAACAACACGATTATGCGATAGAGGAGAGAGAGAGATATAAAGAAAGAAAGGATAGAGAGAAAAGAGGGGGGTTAATAGCTACCAACGGTGAGGCGGAATCCTCGTGGTCCTGCCAATAGACCCGTCTTCTTTCCATGGGGAGATCTCATAGGGGTCTTTTCAGAAAGTCCCATTATAGTCTTTTCAAAAGCGGGGGGCAGCTAGCCAAGAGGTGGGGGAATAAGGCCCATTGTTTTGGGGTAATGGTGCAGGACAGGTGCACAGGACATTCCTTCTCGCTCCAGTGCAGCCCTTCCCGCCTGGGCAGCAAGGAAACAGCACCAGAGCAACCTGTTCAGCGTGCACACCTGCAGGCACTTGGCAGACATCCCACCTCGGTCTGGCCAGGACTCCTGTACCCTCTTTCCCCCTTTGGGGTTTTTAGGGTTTTTCAGTCTTTGTCCTCGTCGAT
Source organism: Parotia lawesii (assembly GCA_003713295.1). Classification (NCBI taxonomy): domain Eukaryota; kingdom Metazoa; phylum Chordata; class Aves; order Passeriformes; family Paradisaeidae; genus Parotia; species Parotia lawesii. The sequence goes on from RAHM01000651.1 coordinate 33,180, forward strand.
GATCGTGAGGCAGATGAGGGGTCTTGGACCGTCTCTTACAGCAGCTTAACCAATTTCTGTTGCAGAGTCAGAGATCCTCACTATGGGCTCTGCCTTTAGCCATGCAAATTCCATCTGTGCAAGAAGGCAGAGCTTGGGGTGAGGGACAGAGGGAATCAGCCCAATTCTTCCCGAAGGCAAGAAGAGCCTGGTGCATTGTCCACACTTTGCCCCAGTAGTGTTAATTTGCATTTCTAAAGCTCCTCTGCTGGCTGCCTGGAATGAAGCTTCTCTTCCAGGGCAGCCATCAGATGAGTACCATTTGGCCGCTGGAAAGCCTCTTTTTTTTTTTTTCCCAAACAATATTCTATTAACTGTTTACTAGTTAAAGGGTCACCTTTAAAGCTCTTCTGGTTTTGCAAAATGTAACCTAAGAGTGAACACTGAAAAGCCCATACCAAAATTTTGCCATCACTAACAGCCACTCACACACATACACAAAAAAAAATCCGAAGCAATACAGATTTTTGGTACTTCTGCTAAGACTAAAAATTGATTGTCACACCCCTGGCCCAAACCTAACTGACAATATAAAAGTAGGGTTATTAAAAAAATACTTTCTAATGGTGTGATCTAGTCACCAGTCTAATTCTCACGTTGTCTCCCGCAGCAGCTGTGGCGAGTGCAGGCACAGCAAGCGCTGAAGCTCAAGCAGTGGCAGCGAGGATCGGCCCCCAGTGCCCGGAGATGGCAGAGGAGGGTGCCCAGCCAGACGATTTGAGCAGAGGATCTGTGGGCAGGCCCAGGGGCTTCCCCCGCTGTGGAGCCCTGGCTGCTGCTGCGGCCCCTTCTGTGCAGGGTGAGTCGCGGGCTCCCCTCGTCCTCCTGCAGCCGGGAAGTGCAAATCTGCGGGGCTTCAGAGTCCTTGAGGCGAGGCTGAGGGGTCCCCCCGTGTTGAGCTGTGCTGGCGGCTGTTTCTGTGCTCAGTGACCCTTGGAATGAGCCACGCCACTTGGCTACCAGTGGTGCTTCTTTGCACTCCTTAGGCAGGACCCGATGTCCTGCTTGGATGTTGTGGACAGCAAAGTGCCAAGGCAGGGTCTGTGCCAGCCAAGCTTTGTGTGGAAGAGATTTCACAAGAGACAGGATTGTGGCCACAGACTGCTTTAAATAGACATCCCTTATCTCCACCCCCCACTCGGTTGAGAATTAGCAGGGTGAGGAATTGCAAACATGAATTCCAGGGGAGATAACTGAATATCTGCCCTGGGTCTGGCTCTTMTTCTTGCCAAAGCCAATGGCAGAAGCCATCCCTGTGGCATCTTGGTTTCTGTCACCAGCTTCAGAAGGTGTTTCTTTATTTCCCCATTCATTCTTTCTACCCGACCTGAACTCAGGGGGAGCCAGGGGGTCTGGAGGTCCCACTGTGTTCCTAAAGCAGCCATAACGCCCTGAAGGATCTTTCCTGTAAAATGAGTTCCCCTGTCTATTGCTTCTACAATGTCATATCTCAGAATTATTTGTTTTAAAAATACCTTAATAACTGATCCAGGGATTGCTGAAGCAGTCGCAAATGCTTCTGCCACCCTGTGAGCTGACATGCTGTTACCAGAAGATATTTAAGCCTTCCCACTTGGGCATTTCAGTAAAATCCACCGGGCATCGTTGGAAAGGACGTACAGCCCAAGGCCTCCCTCCCTGGCAAGTTTCTTTCTAATCTGGTCATTGGCTTTGGCACAAATCAAGCAACCTTCAACAGCTCGTTTTGCCAGAATAAAAAGACCCAAGGCAGGACATTTTGAGGAAGGCTTCTGCCCATCCTCCAGAGCCCCAGTGACTCCCCCCTTCATGGAGTGGTTTTGATATTTGTAGGGCCAAAGCTTTTGGTATTCATTGTTTAATGTCCTTTGTAAACCAATTACCACCTCTTTCCTCTGCCCCACTGTTTTTAATTATCTCCAAATCCTCTGGTGGAAAAGACAGTTTCTCTGGCAGCAGTTGAGGATCTCTCACTGGGAGGATCTTGGAGACCTCTGGCAAAAGTGCTGCTTTCCAAGCCTCTTCCTCTGCCAGTCCCTGACATATTGGCTCACCTGAGCACCCTGCCTGGTGTCCCCTAACATGGATTATTGCCACTCATTTTGGTAATTTCACCACCTCCAGTAGATGAGTAATTAAGCTCTCATGAATGAATGTTTTTCCCCTGCAGGTTAACAAAGCTCTTTCCTCCCACAATTTTCCAAACCCATGGACCACCCCCTGTGTGTATTTAGGATCAGTAAAAACGTCCGCTGTTTTCCCAATGTAATTCCCAGGCTCTCACAAGCGCACACAGCTCCTCTGTCTGAGCTGACCCTGTAACCTCCCCCTTTCCTCTAATTCCCTTCCCTTAATAGCAGCATATCCTGTGACCCATTTTCCTTCTAGTGCCCTTCAAGACCCATCAATAAACATATTTTCTCCCTCAGGCCATGGAATGTCTCATAAATCTGTCCTAGCCCAGGTCTGGAGCTCTGTCACTTGAATGCAGCCATGGGTTTCTTCCCAGCCCCCCTTGTCCAGGGCTGTTCAAACAGGAGGCTGGGTTAAACCCTTCCCCTGTCCTCAACTCTAAATCCTCCTGTTCCATCCAACAAGTTTCATACTGTAATAACCGAGCACTGCTCATCCATTTAGAGGCTCTTTTGGTTAACAAAGCTTTAACTTGATGCCAGACTTGAGCAATAAGAGATTCTGCTTCTGTCAGTTTTCAGGCCTCAGTTCCCAATAAAGCTGGAGCTGCACAATTCTGCAGTCAATGAGGCCACTCTCTGGCCACTGGGTTAAACATTTTAGCCCAGGAATTCCTTTGGCATGGGCCTGTTTGACAGCCACGTGCAATTCAAATTCTTTTTCCCTGTTGGGAAGGGCTTGGGCAGGAGGCTCAGTTAATCTGCTTTTTGACACTTGAAAATTCTGCTTTTCTTCTGGTGTCCATCCATCCATCCATCCACTTTCTTGAGTGGCAGGAGAGGAGTGTTGTAGGGAGAGATCCCTGGCTCCAAAAGCCCTGCCTTTAGCAGGGACTCAGTAACAGGCTGTAACCCCTTCCTTGCCTCCCCAGGAACAGGGGATTGCTTTTAGACACCACTTGTCCTGGTTGCTTCAAAGGAATTTGGATAGGCTCCATATCTAATTTTCCCAATTTCCCTGGGGCTGCCCACACTTCTGGGTTCACTTCAGCAGAGGCCTTGCCAGACATTTGACACAAAGGTCCAACAGCATTAGTCTCTATGTCTCCTTTTACAATATTAATTTGCATTCCCACTTTAGCCACCAAATCCCTTCCCAGTAAATTACAATCACAATTAGGAACAAACAGAAATTGATGCGTTTCAAACCCATCCCCCACATCTTCTAATAGTGGTTGAATAAAACACACCTGCTCATCTTTCCCCACTTACCCCTGAATAACTAAGGAACTTCTTGACAATTTTCCCCCCTTAGGTCTCAGATTCAGAGTGGATGGAGAGGCCCCTGTGTCTCTCAGGAAAGGCCTCCTCTCGATCCAGACCCACCCTGAATGTTCTCAAGGGCTCTGGTGTGGTGGGTTGTGGGAGTCCATGAACATGCCTTTGTGTTGGGGTGATCGGGGTGGGCTCCCCTCGGGATTCATTGCCCTTTGGTATGGTCTGTCCTGGTTTGAATTCCCCGGTTGATTTTCAGCCTCGTCACTCCCCCGGGGCTCTCCCATTGGTCCCCGTTACCTAATCCCACCTTTCCCCCAGCCCCAGGAAGAACCCTCGGTGAGCCATTGTTCCTTGGATTTGCCGGCCCGCCCTTCGAGAGAAAACATGTAATAAACTCTCGGAATGAAAGAAAAGCAAATCTCCTTCCCGCCTCTTTGCTACTGACCATAATACCGAACCTGCCTGTGCACCCATGGAGCCAGGCAGGGATGGTATTTATTAGTGGGTCCCTGGTGTGATGGGAGCTCTGCCAGCCCTAACAATGCATGTCCATCAGCGGGTGGACTTCCTCCTGCTGAGGGTGCTCCTGTCTCTGCTTGCAGTGTCCTTGTGCCCTGCAGATGGAACCCTGATTCCTTGCCAGGGGCTGTTTGGGTCGGCTCTCCCCTGCCGAGGAGGGCAATGCCTCTGCCAGGTCCTTGTGGCCAACCCCATCCCCTGGGTCCTGGGGGCCCCCTTGGGCCCTGCAGTTCATCCCTCAGGGGCTGTAGAAAYTGTGCCATGGCCTTTGCCTTCCCCTTGGCCTTTTTCTCATCCCTTCTTGCATTCACCTGCTGTGCCTTTCTGAGCAAGTGCTGCAGGGGCTTCTTCTGCCTCTGCTGCAGCCCCCTCACTGCCTGTGGGTGCTCATCCTCTGACAGCTGCTGAGATTTCTGTAAAATCATTTGGTTTTGCAGTGACCCAAACAAAATCCTTAAAAGAAAATCCTTCCACATAGAATCTGCATTTCCCTGATGTTCCTTCTTCTCCTCCTTGTGCTCATCCTCCCCTCCACACCCCGCATCCCAGAGCCGGTCCCTGTCCTGCCGCAGTGTCCAAACGCGGCCCCTCCGTCGGGCAGGGCTGGCAGCTCCATGGGGCTGGGCAGTGGCCGGGGCATCCCGCAGCCTCATGGGGGCCGGGGGTCACTGCCGGCCCTGCCCAGGATGTGGTGGGGTCAGGCAGCACCTGGCGCTGAGCCCCGGCTGCCCCACAGCCCTGGCCTGGCCCCACAGCTCCCCACAGGTCCCCAGCCCGTGCAGCCCTGTCCCACACCTCTGTGCCCGGTCCTGCCACTCCACACCACAGAGAAATGCCCTGAAATCCTGAACTCCTTGTTTTCCCTGTCCTGGAAAGCAGGGATTGAAAGGATCTGCAGCTGGCAAATTTTGAGGATAAGATCGGGGAAGGTGCTGTAAAAAATCCCAATCTTCATTTTTTCTCTCTTCCTCCTCTTTTCCATCTTCCTTTTTCTTACCACATGGGTTCCTCCTGCTGTTCCTTGCCTTAACCATATTCCTGCACATTCCCCTTCAACCAGTCCTTTCCCAGCATACCAACACCATCTGTCCCCTGTTGCTGAGACCCCTTCTCGACTTCTCTTATTGCCCCCCTGGGTGTCCATGTCCTTAATTTCCTCCGAGAAAATGTGCAAACTACCTCAACATTCTCCCAAGAGACCCTTTGGAGGTATTTCAGGATCATCATCCCTTTTGCCTGGACATGGTTTTCCCTTGCCACCCTCCGTTGGTGCCCTGCCATATTTACTCCCCAGAGATCCCACTGTACTCACTGGTGAGATTGTCAGTGCTCCCTCCCTGTGGACTCTTCACAGACCTCCCTGGTCCATCACTCGTCTTTCTCCTGGACACTCTTGGGTACCCAATCGATCGCCCAGTGCCGGCTGCCACCGAAGGGAGCTGATCACCCAAACTGGGTGAGGCGCCTTCAGCTCCATTCACTGCCCGCTGGCCCCGGAAGGTAGAAGGAATTCTGGAGAAGCCCCCAAGTTGTGTGGGAAAATTCACATTGCCAGAAGTTTATGTAGAAAAATGAGACAGCGGAGTCCTGTAACTTTATTCATGAACAAAGGAGAGGCCATGGAGCATTTCCCATGGGGCCTCTCGAATTGTTGGAGGAAGCAACCTCCTTTTTATCCTAATTTTCCCTGCAGTGTCTCCCTCTCTATTTGCCCACTGGCTGAGGTACTTGGAAGGTACAGACTTCCCGATTCACCTGCTACATGTCCCCTTCTAATGTGCTTCCCCTTTGTATCTTTGTTCTTCTCCAGGTTCAGGAATTTAACATGGCCTTGGCTGAGCAGGGTTCTATGTCAATTAGTAACGTTCTTGTGAATGGTTCCTTCCGTTACTATCTTGCTATATCATCTATCAGTCTCTGGCCTTATCTACAGCTCTGTTTGTAGAAAGACATTCCTTTTATTCCTTTCAGTAGCCCTCCCAGCAGCATCACCCCCCTCATCCCACAGATGACCTAGGAGGGGGAGCTCACCCCAAATATCTTCAGTGATCCATGAAAGGGCTTTTTTTTCGGTGCGGGTGCGGCTATTTGGAGCTCGCCCAAAATATCTTGGGGAGAGGAGAGGCTCTCTGAGTTTTTCTTTTTTTTTGGGAGGGATGTTTGGATGTTGCAGTGATGCGTTTTGCTGGTCTTAAAATCAGGAGTAAACACGGTTAGAAGGGAAAAAGGGATTTTACCTTGGTATTTATTTTAAGGATCCTTAGGTGCATTACGTCGAGATTGAATGCACCTCCATGCACACTGCAATGCATGCACATGATAGATCGGGTATAACATTATAGGTCTTACTAATTAGCGTATCTTTCAAAAATTCCCCAATGAGAGGCTCAAATGAGCCGCCTCCCCCCCCCCCCCCCCCCAAGGAACCTTCCCCTGGATGGTCCTATCTTAGTTTACAAAATGTGTTCTGGAGAGGACTTTGGGGTCTGGGCACACTGATCCCTAGCTATGAAACTTCTAAAATGTTTAGTCTCCTAGCTTATCAAACAAGTCCAAGAATGTAGGCAAGAAGGACTAAGAATACAGAAGTTGTAAAAAGGTATAAAAGAGGTTTAAAAGAAAAGGCAAAAAATCATCATGGCATCAGCAGGACTCCAAAGCTGAGCCACAAATGCACTTTGGGGAATATTGGATGGCCCTTAGGAGGGGTTTTTTGGGCCAGCGGTGGTGGCTGCTGGCCGAGCCCCAGTGGTGGGTGGGGGGATGCAAGAACCCCTCCCCCTGCACTGGGGATTTGTCTTCCTGGCTCAGGCTCTGGTATTACGTGGTGATCGGCGGTACAGTAGGGAGAGGGGGGAAACACGGCTTTTGGGGACCCCCCGGGATGGGTCAGGGAACCCCTGACCCCCTGAGTGGGGAGAATGGAGAGGGACATTACTGAGGGACTCCCAGCAGTCTGGAAAGGGTGAAGCCCCGGGACACCTGGACAGTGAAAGAAGGAGCTGGGAGAGAGGGGACCTCTGACAGCCAGAGCAGGGACCTCAGTGAAGGGTGGGCTGGGAGAGAGGGGAAACCTGGATAGGGGTGACCCCTGGGATTCCCAGGACCCCCAGCAGCCTTGAGAGGGTGGACCTCCAGGGGGTGGACCCCCAGCAGCCCAGACAGGTGGAAGTCCCAGAACCAAAAACTGAAATACTGGAGAGGGATATACTTTGGGTTGAATCTTGGTGTTTTGCTGGTTTTTATGGACACAAGATGCCCTGTGACTTCTAGAGATGGACTTGGGCAGGAGGAACCCCCAAACCAATGCACTCACCCCTTGTTTACCCCCAAACCAGGATTTGTCATTCCCAAGACATCCTTCAGTGGCCAGATGGAGGAGGAGGCCATGAGGAAGAGGAAGATGCCCTGGGACACCCATGCAGGTGAGGAAAAAGTCACTGCCCCTTTTCCCCTCTCTTCTGCTCCATCTCCCAGCCCAGCATCGCCCCCAGCTGCAGGACAACCCCGCTGCTGATGCTGTCCTACTGCGAAAGGATTTGGGGCGATCTCCTTCCCTTTCCCTGTGGTATGGAGGCAAATCCCATCCTCTCCTTGTCCTTCCTCCCCCAGGCACTGAGCTGCAGACAGAGACCAGAGAGGAAAAATCCCTGCATCAGAACATTGTGGAAGAGGCTGTTTTGAGTGGCTCCATGGCACAGGAATCTAATGGGGAGGAAAAGCCCTGGAGCAGGAGGAGGGGCTGCAAACCCAGCCAAGGGTGCTCCGAGGAGGAAAGACCGCCCCTGTGCCAGGAAAGCAACCAGAGATCCAGGCAGAAATGGAGGTCGGAGCTGGTGGAGAAGCCTCACAGTGAGGAGAAGCCCTACAGGTGCTTGGAATGTGGGAAGAGTTTCAGCACGAGCTCCTGCCTGATCCAGCACCAGATGATCCACACTGGGGAATGGCCCTACAAGTGCTTGGAATGTGGAAAGAGCTTCAGGCAAAGGCAGCACCTGACCCGCCACCAGAAGATCCACACTGGGGAAAAGCCCTATGAGTGCTTGGAGTGTGGGAAGAGCTTCACTGATGGCTGCAACCTCATCATCCACCAGCGTGTCCACACAGGGGAAAGGCCCTATGAGTGTGGAGAATGTGGGAAGAGCTTTGTCCGGAGCTCCCACCTCCTCACCCACCAGCTTGTCCATTCTGGGGAGCGGCCCTATGAGTGCCCTGATTGTGGAAAGAGGTTCAAAGACTGCCATGACCTGAAGCACCACCAGAAGATCCACTCTGGGGAACGGCCCTACAAGTGTCCCGAGTGTGGGAAGAGGTTTCGGACCAGCTCCCATCTCCTCATGCATGAGCAAACACACACAGGGGAGAGGCCCTTCCACTGCCCCGACTGCGGGAAGAGCTACAAACGCAAATCCCACCTCGTCATGCACCTGCGCACCCACACCGGGGAGAGGCCCTACAAGTGTCCTGAGTGTGGGAAGAGCTTCTCCTACAGCTCTGCCTTGACCTCACATGAACGGACCCACTGGTAAGGGGAGCCCTGCGAGTGCCCCGACTGCGGGAAGGGCTTCATCCCCTCCTTCAACTTCATCACCCATCGGAGTGACCCCTGTTGGGCAGAGACCTGGTGCCCCCCATTCTGAGTGATTCATGTTTGGATCCAGTGTCTTGGGTTTGCGTGGACAGGTTTTGGTAGCAGGGGGGCTCCAGGGGTGGCTTCCATGAGCAGCTTCCAGAAGCTTCCCCCGTGTCCGGCTCCTGTTCCGCCCCGCCCCTGAAGGTGAGGGTGAGATTCATGGATCCCCTCAGACAGATTAGAGTGAAACAACAGTGACCGATCTGTGCTTATAAATATATTTCTGTAGGGGTTTATTTTAGAACAGTTTGGTTGCCATGTAAAATCAGGTTTGGAGCCCTTTTGGTTACCATCTGTAGTCATATAAAAGCATAAAAGTAACATTTCAGAAAATGTATAAGGGTATCTTGTTTTTAAAGACAGGTGTCTGTCAAGGAAGGAGGGAACCTCCCTTGGAATGGAGAATATGATCCCCTTCCCTCCGAATTATTATAACTTTGAAATTAAGGGGCTTTCAGGCAACGATATGGGAAAAGGAATAACAGTTCTTTACTAGTATGTATAACAAGGCAAACAAACAACAACAGTGGCAGCAACAACAAACAAAACCAGAAACCCAGTGCCAGCCTCTCTCAGCCACAGGCCCTTTCCCCTTTGGTGCAGTTCTGGTCACAGCCGGCAGGGGCGCTGGTGGCTCCTGGCCGGGCAGGGCGGGTGCGATGGTTCCCCCGCGGCTGCAGGGGGCGCTGTGGCTCAGCTGCCTCTCCACATGGGTAATGGCGGCCAGGCTGGTGGGAGAGATGGAAAAGGGGCCTCCTTTACAACCTCCCCAGGGCAGCCAGTGCCGGTGCCCCTCTGAACAGCGAAATGAGCTGTAGCAGGGACCTTGGAAGCAGAAAGCTGGAACAGCAGGGCAGGCTCACCCGGGGCAGCAAGCAAGAGGCAGCAGAAACTTCACAGCTGTAGCTGGAACTGTGGGACCTCCCGGCAGGCAGGGGGTGCTTGGCTACAGTGTAGCAAAAGAAACCCCTGAGCAGTGGCAGAGGAATGGCAGGGGGCTGGGCAGCGGCAGCCTGGCTCCCATACATGGGTGGGAGAGGCCCCCCTGGAGGGGAATGGGGCTTGGGGATCCCAGGGTTTCGCCTGAGGCACCCAAGCAGATGGTGAAGGTCCCTCTCTAGTGAGGTGGGGTGTTAAGGTCCCAGTTCAGTGGCTGCTCTCATGAACAAAGACTCACCTACTGCAGAAGCAGCAGGGCAGGGCTGGGCTCCGACAGTGGCAGCAAGTTCCCCCCCTCAAGCAGCAGCTCGACTGTCCCCCTCCGAAGCCATGAGAGCAAGAGAACTAGCAGCTGCTCCAGCCCCCTTTTCCCCAGCCCAGTTCTCTTGGTATCTCTGCCCCTCCAAGAGAAACCCTCAGATAAGAGAAGTGCAGCCAGGTGCCCTCCTCCCTTCAGCTTGGCAAATTCTAGTGTGTCTCATAAGTACCTGGTCGTTATTGTCTCCTAGCAACACATATGGGATAAAATTCCCTCAGAGAAAGAAACAAAAGGAAGAATCCTAAACTCCAACAAAGGGAAAAGAAAGAAACTAAGAGTAGAAAGATACACAGTCAGCAGCCCTGGATCCAGCAACAAAACTTTTGGTTTTGATTGGTACGATGTCCCTCTCCTTGGTCTAAGTGATGGTCCCAGGCTGGGGGAAGCCCCGGAAACACCAGGTTCCCTGGGTTAATACAGGTTCAGATTTGGGTGAACACCCAGGTACCTCCCCTGGGGGGAGTTCTACACTGTCTGATGTCACACTGTGGCTCCCAGGGCAGTTTGGGGGGCTCTGATGGTTCATGGCCCCTTCTAAGACATGGCCCTGCCCCTCCCGGCAGCGCAGTTGAGCCAGGTATGGCCCATGGAAGGGATGGGAACCTCCAGCCCTCTGTGTGAATGTCCCAGGCCTGCCTGGGTGAGTTTCCAGAGCTGAGCCAGTTGTGTAAGGGAGGGCGCTGCCCTGCTCCAAAGCCCTGTCCCACCTGGCAGGATCTGCTTCTGGTCGGCCTCTGCCCTTCCCTGGCTCCAGGCCCGGCTCGTCCCCTCCGGGCCTGGGTGTTCACCCCCTGTGCCCCTGGGTGCTTCCTGTGCCCATGGCCAGCAAAGCCCCCACTGCTTTTGCCGATGGCCAATGGTTTGAGCCATTAACCCAGAACATTTCAGTCCCTGTGATAGAGAAATGTTATAGTATTGGCTTTCTGCGAATGTTAAAATGAATGATGTTAAAGTAGCTTTGTTATGGTAATAGATACATATTATAGTAGTGGCTTTCTACAAATAGATGCTATATGTAAAAGTAGCTTTGTTACAAATAGATGCTATATGTATCATATTAAAGTAGCTTTGTTATAAAGATGTAGTTTTGTAACAATAACTAATGCCTTTATTTCTGTCATTAACTAAACTTAGACATAATAGTGAAATAGCTAATATAGTTATGTTTGTGGTAATTAAACTGTCTGCTTGGTTGGATAACATCCAACCAACGTGTGTTGAGGACCCCTGCTAGTGACGTGCCAACTATCAGCAACTACCGTCTGCAGAAAGCATGGACCAAAGCCCACCCTGGGGGTGATCATCAAAACTGACTAAAAGCGCAGCCAAGAAATGCACATGCTCTAAAAAGGCGGAGCCGAGGAGGAGCCGTGCTAAACAGTTCCTGGAACATGTAAACTAGTTTGGGAGAAAGTTTGAATATGCATAATTGATTATGAATATGCATTAGGCTGATGCAATAGGAAAGGTACGTAAAGGGTGTCTCTGAAATAACAGGTGTGCTCTCGGCTGAGTGCCAAAGTACCCAGCGCTGTGAATTTTGTTTTATTATCTTTGTCCCTTATTGTCCTTCATTAAACTTTTAAATCCTAACAGGATAGTGAACCTTGTTTTTCACAGTCCCTCACAGCTCTGCACCCCAAAAGCCAAGAGGGATTGAAGGTACCTCAAAATGACTCCATCCCATTGAAAACTACTCGATTCCACCTCAAAACAACTCAATCCCACCTCAAAATTTTGCAGTATCCCCTATGCCCAAATTGCTCCCAGTTGTAGATGTTCCTGTCCACGAACTTCACACAGTTGTTGTCATCAAGGAAGTGACAGTGAGCTTTTCCCCAGAAATGGAACACACCTGTATGGGAAAAGAGACAGGTCAGGGGGTGCCCCCCCCCTCCAGCAGCCCCCAGTACACCACAGCAGGTTGGGAGCTCAAGGGACCACGCGAGACCCCCCTTTCCCACCCCACTCCTCCCCACAGTGGCTGCAGCACCAGCTGCTGGGTTGGGGAAACCCCACCATGAGACCCCCAGGGAGGGTCAGGGTGTTTGAGAACCCCTCAGTGAGGTTCCAGCTCCCCACCCCCCCCGAGCACCAGGGAACTGCTCAAGAGATCAAGTGATGGGGACACGAAGAGATTCCCATGGGAACACCTTTGCCACTGTCCCCCCTCCTCTTACCCCCCTCTCAGACACCTTTCCCATCATCCCTGTGCCCCTCCCCAGCTCGAGCTCCTTGCCCACAGCCAGGGGGGCTCCCAGCACCCAGAGTGGGGTGACACAAGGGGGAAACCCGGGGATCCCCATTCCCAATCCATCCCGGGGCCGGTTCTGCCCCCCCAATCTCAGCCCCCCCGTGGGGTCCCCCCAAGTCCCTCCCCACTGCCCCCCAGTAAATGGGACCAGGATGAACTGGGAAGCTTTATTGGGAACACTGGGAGCAGCTGGGTGGGGCCAGAGTGACAGCGGGGCTGGGGGGGACACATGACCCCCCCAAAATCAGTGTGGGGGCAGAGCAGGGGGTCCCGGCCAGGCCCGAGGCCATGGGGAGAGGCTGCGGCCGCCGCCGGCTCAGGAGCTCTGTGGGCAGAGAAAAGGGGGTGACACCGGGCTGGGGGCTCCCAGGGGGAGCTCACACAGCTCTGAGGGAGGGGGCACATGACCCCCAGGCTCCCCCCCCCGACCTTCTTGCACAGGTAGAAGCCGAGCTTCAACCAGAGCTCCGACCTCATCCACCACCAGAGGATCCACACCGGGGAATGCTGCTACAAGTGCCCTGATATGGGAAGCTCTTTAACCACAACTCCCAACTCATCATCCACTGGTGCATCCACACCAGGGAGAGGCCCTACGAGTGTCCTGAGTGTGGGAAGAGCTTTGTGCACTGCTCCAATTCCATCCCCCATGGGAAAATCCACATTGGATGATCCCCAGTGACCTCTGTTGGGCAGACCCCTGTTCCGGATGAACCCTGTTGAGTGGGGGGAAGATGTTGGAGAGATTTCTTCCACTTCTTCTTCTCCTGCTGTGATTTGCTTGGTAATAAATTCAATCCCTTTCCCCAGGCTGGGTCTGTTGGGGTGCACTATGTGCTGGTAGAGAGATAGGCCCTGAGGGCCAGAGAGAGAGCCTCTTTCTTGGACCCAGAGGCGACCCTGGAAGTGCATCCAGGTCACCGGGGATGGGCTGAGAGAGGATTGTGGGTTTCTGGACAGTGTTGGGCCTATGGGAAGTGATAATTGTAGTTTGTGACCTTATAGGGTATTGTTTGCCTGTTACCATAATAGGCAATGTCTGTGCAATACCCCAGGTGATTGGGGAAACTGTGGTGAACATCTTTCCTGTTTATATGATGTTATATCCTGTTAGGTGCTGGTATTGAGGGAATTCTGAGTGCGCAATAAAGGCTTTGCACTTTCCATCTTGTGTGTGAAGTCCATGCCCTTGTGTGATTACTGCAGGGTCTGTGTTCTCCATGCCAGTGTTTGCTGAGGGGTCTCTTCCAGTCTTATCCCAACCCAGGAACCCTTGTTTAAATTTTCTCTCCCCTGTGCGGCTGCAGGGGGCAGGGACAGAGTGGCTTTGGTGGGTGCCTGGCATCAGGCCAGCGTCACCCCAGGCCGTGGGCACCCCTGAGATCCCAGTGTGGTGGTGCATTCCCCCCTCCTCCTTTCCAGGCTGCAGTGTGATCTGAGAAATGCTTGTTAGGCCTTGGCCTTGAAAACAGCACCTGGGCTCAGCTCTTTCCGAGCTTGTCAGAAATACTGTCTGCTCCCAGGAATTGCTAACAAGCTCCTGCTTTCCTTATGACCAGCCTTGGAAAAGATTCCTCTTGCCTGAATGGCATAATATTCCTGTTCTCACACTTTCAGAGAAAGTGCCCACCCAAACTGTGGCTGGGATGAAACATCGTTATGACTGAAGCCCACTCTCTTGTGACCCTATCAACAGCGGCCCAAAAGGAGACCCTTTGAGCTCTCCTGGGCCACGGCAGGCTGTGACCAACAATCTCCCTCTGGGGGGGCCTCTCAGAGCCAGCAAACCCTCAGGTTTGCTATACCTGGAGGATCACCAAACCACAACGTGTCCTGGGCCGATACCTTCACTCCTCAAGGCCTGATCCTTCGCMCATYGGGARATGCAAAAGCATCCAAAGCGAGCATTTCACTCACTGCTGAGGGGAATTTTTCACAGATACAGCTCCTGGGACCACAGCAGGTCCAACAATCTCCCCCCTCTGGGGGGGCCTCTCAGAGCCAGCAAACCCTCAGGTTTGCTATACCTGGAGGATCACCAAACCACAACGTGTCCTGGGCYGATACCTTCACTCCTCAAGGCCTGATCCTTCGCCCAGTGGGAGAGAAAAAAGCATCTGAAGTGAGGATTTCACTGACTTCTGAGGGGAATTTTTCACAGGAACCTTGCTTGCACTGACTGTTTCTGTCTGTGTGCGTGGCCCTGCGCATATGCTATAGCAAATCTGAGAGAAATGCTGCTTTCTTAGGTGTTTAAGTACCTTGGATATCTAAGTTAGGCCTGTAGGTAAGGTTCAGTTACCATTATAAACTTAAACTCTGCTAAGTGTTGTTCTCTTGCGAAGTTCTTAAACATAAGTTATGAACTAAGTTCAGTGTTTTTAAGTGTTGTTTTTCTGTTAGGCTGCTAAGTATAACTTGGAAGTTACAGCTGTAAGTAAGGTTAAATGCTGTTAAGTGTTATTCCTCTGTTGAATTGTTAAGGTATAAGTTAAAAGTTCAGGTAGAAGTTAAAGTACTGCTGAGTGTTGTTAAGCTTTTAGGCCATGTTCCTATTTGTCCTTACCCGCACTGTCTTTTGTCCCATGCACCTAAACATCCACCCCCTCCCCCCCCCACCCCCTAGAGAGTTCTCAGTTCATTTCTGTTTTGGTTGCTTGGATTTTGTTTGGTTTTGTTGTTGCTTATTCTCCCTTGTTGTGCCCTAGCTGTCCTGTAGGTAGTAGAGTGAATCTTGCCAACGAACTTGTTGTGCTTTGTCGCTTAATGTTAAATCTGACTTTTGCTCATACCCTTGCCACTGATTTTTTAAGCGATCTCCAGCACTCTCATTCGTGACAGCACCACAGTGTCCCGCCTTCACCGAGGGCCCTGACCCGCGCCCGTGTCACAAAGGGCCACAGCCAGCACCCCAACCACCGAGGGACAGACTGGAACCGGCACGGAGCAGCCCCGGACTTGTGGCCTTGTAGCCCCCGCCGTGCCCAGAGCCCTGGGAGGCTTCGGCCACGCTCGCACCCGAGAGCCGCAGCCCCGCCCTGCAGAGCCCTGGGGCTGCAGCCCGGGCCGTTCGGGGCAGGAGGAATTGGCCGGCCGGACGTGCCAGGGCCTTGTGGGCAGCGGCTCCGTGTCCCGCGGGAGGCCGGGGCCGAGGGGTGTCCCTCGGGGCTCTGCCTGGGCACCGGGGCTCGTCACTGCCTCGGTCAGTGACACCCAGGGGCACCGAGCGCGGGGCACGGGGAGCTGAGCGGGGCAGGGGCAGCACGGAAACACCGAGTGCCTGCCCGGGGCAGAGCYGGGGAAAAGCCGGGCTGGAAAGCCGGGAGAGGCTGCTCGGAGCTGGCCCGGGGACTTGGGCACCTGGGAGACAGAGCCCGGCTCTGAGCTGGCACTGAGCYGAAAACCTGTGAGCTTACAGCAGGTTTCTCTAGACACACTTCATTATTCTGTATTTTCTCAATGTGACTTKTTATGAGGAAACATTTTCAATGTTCCTTTTGCATTTTTTTCCACCCTTTAAAAAGAACTCAATCAATTTTTGTTATGTGTTAGAAGGGTCAGGAAGGGAAACATTGTGGGTAATGGAGTTTTTTCTTCAATATATTTTCAAAACTGTGATGTGGCAACTCCAGACTTTGACTACAAGAGCAGTGTCTGGTTCCAGACTGCTCTGCTTGTCACGGTGAGATCTCAGTTCATTCAAATCCAGCAGTCAAAGCCCTTGAAACACGGAAAAGCTGGGAATCAGGTTAAAGCCCTTGGAGGGTTTGCTCTGTCCGTACATTCCACATCTCCCCTGGTGTTCGTTCAGCCTCTCCACTCCTGTCCTACGTGCACGTTGCTGTATCCAGAGTTCAGTACATGCTTTTATGGATACAGATATATATGTGATTATTGTATACACAATTGCCTTGGAGCGAGTTATTGCGATGGTACTTTCCATGATCCTCTGCTTTGTGCCCAGAGAATGGTTATTGTGTCTTTAAGCCCCGGGAGCCCGGGACGGGCCGTGTGTGGGGCCGGGGCGGGGAGAGGCTCCTCGTTCGCTGCGCGGGCGTTTTGAAGCCTCGCTGCTCAGGTTTTCCGCCGCTCTCTGTCCACCGTGGCTTTTTGCTTGGCTGAAAAGCTTTTTTGGCCCAGGCAAAGAGAGGATTTTTTTCCTTCCCTCGGTTCGGAGAGGCTGCAGCGGCGGGCCTTGGAGTGCCTGGAGGGAAGTGAGCAGCGGCTTTGTCGGAGCCCGGGGGCTCCGCGTCGGCAGGAGCGCAGCGGCGCCGCTGCAGCCCAAAGCCCCTGCGAGCCGGGCCGAGCTGGGAGAG
>RAHM01000651.1:50092-74142 GCA_003713295.1 Parotia lawesii
TTGCAGGATCCACCACAGGGAACAGTTCTACAAGTTCTTGGAATGTGGGCAGAGCTGGAGCAAGAACTCCCACCTCATCAAGGACCACAAGATCCACACTGGGAAATGGCCCTGTTATAACTCCTGTTAGAATGCCAACAGAACTCCTTATTTCCTCTAATTGTACCCCCAGGGTGTACAGGGCTCCCAGTCATTTTTTCACACCCACATTGGGCTACAAATTTGTCTTGGTTTAAGACGATTTAAAGGAAAACACCCCTGAATGAGTTGCCTCCATTTATAAGTTCAATCAATCCCTTTCCACCAAAAAGAAACGAATATGAGTAGGTAAAAGTGAAAAAATAAGTTTACTAATGTGAAAAATGAGTGGATGATAAATGTTGGCTTTTGTATATAATAGGATAACATTTACAAGTAATAATGTACTAGGTAGAAATAATGTTAAGGTAAAATATAGTAGAAACACGGTTAGAGTGGATTGTAACTTCGAAATAGTTGTAATAAACTGAGAAACGTAGTAGTGAATACATAGTGATAAATGTCCTTTAAGTTGATAAACCACAGAGCCGGAGATCAAGACATCTTAAAGAAACAAAGAAGATAAACTGCATACATCCCAAGAAGTCTGTTATCTCATTAAAAGCTCACACCTCCCAAAGAAACTGTCGAATAAACTGAGTTACAACTGAGGAGGGGATTCCTGCCTTCAATCCTTCAAGATCCAGAGGACCGGAGAGGCGTCTTGCTGGCGGGAGAGGGGTGCAAAGCGGTTGGGAAGTAGAAGTGAAGTGTAAATTATCTTTTAAGCTTAATGAATATGTAACAGTTTGAGAGGATACTTAAGCTCACAAAAAGTGAATAGGAGGGCGCCTCTAGCTGGTTGCTAAGCGCCCAGCGCTGTATTTGCCTTTGTTCTACTAATAAATGTTCAATACTTTGTTGCTAAAGTTTTTAGTTTGTTAATTCATTTATCTCACTAACAAACAGAACAACAACAGGCAAAAAATAACAGCAAATAACTGCTAGATACAAAACTGCTGAATCTCACAAACCCCAACGGGAACAGAGAGATCCGAAATGTCAGAACTGCCCTTCTTGGGGTGGCCCCCGGCAGGGGCGGCCTCGTGGCTCGATAGACAAGCGGAAGATGAGTCACACCCTTCCCTGCCATGAAGGCGCCCTGCAGGCGACCGCGTGGCCTCGGGAGCAAAGGGACAGGATGGAGACAGCCATCCCGGGAAGGCCGGAGCTGCAGGGCAGTTCTAGGGCAGCTGAGGACCCGCCAGCTCCTGTGGGGTCTGCGCCGCTGCCGCCGCGCTCTGCACTGCGGCTGTGAGGTGGGCGGCAGGGACCGATCTGTCCCCGCTGGCTCAGGGAGCCCTCCACCCCAGGAACTCGCTCGCTTTTCCCTCGCTGCCCGCAGAGTTCGCAAAGTTCACTTGGAAACAGTTTCTAATTGCGAAATGCATCCTTACGAGCAGTTGCAGCTGCCAACCCAAAACAAGCACCTTCAGAGCAGAGCTCCCGCCTTTAGCAAAAGCTGCCACCAAAGGAAGAACCTCTGCTCCTGGATCTTTTCTCCTAGAGTGGGGCCGATGGATCTGGGCCTGGTCGCTGGAGCGGGGTCGCTCGTGGCGACAGGCGGCACCTGTGGAACTCGCCCAAGGCAGCTCAAACCCGGCAACTGCAGCCTCTGCCAGACGGGGAAAAGCCAAGAAGAGAACACAAAAAGGGGGAAAGCCTCTGCTTAAGCAAAGACCAAACAGCCAGCGAAGCAAACATCACCCAGCAAAAGGGGTGAAACTGCCTGCGAGAGCCGACTTTAAAAGTGCCCACAATAGCACCTCCCCCCCCCCTCCCCCGAGCTTCCCGGCTTTAGGGGCTTACAGAGACTGTAACAATTTTTGGGCACAGATAGATATGGAATACAAGAACAGGACTCCAGGACACCTAGGCTTTTTCCTTCATGAGATGGAGGGTGATCACTCTCTGATGTCACTCTAAAAAGCCACCAGACTCTGCTGAGAGCAGAGGGATCCAACCTGAAAGGAATAAGATGAATGTGTCTTTACAAACAGACCATGTGTATCTGCTTGTAGATAGGGCCAGGAACTTATAAATAGGGAAGTAACAGAAGAAACTCTTAGTTCTAGAAAATGTTACTAATCAACACAGACTGTTGCTCAGCCAAGGCCGTGTTTAATTCCTGAACCCAGAGCAAGACAAAAAAGACTTAATAGAACTATGAATAGTTTCTTTTTCTTCCCTTTCCATACCAAGAAGTCGGTGCATATTAGAGGGGGCCATAGAGCAGGCAATTCGGGAAGTCTGTACCTCCCGAGTACCTCAGCCAATGGGGAAAAGGAAGAGGGAGATGTGGCTGGGAACTTAGGATAAAAAGGGGGCTGTGACCCCCAACAATTTGAGAGACACCATGGGAAATGCCCATGGCCTCTCCCTTTATTCGACTATAGTTACAGGACCCCTCTGGTCTCTTTTTTGGACATAAACCTCTGGCATCATGGATTCATTTTCCTGACAAACCCAAACTCAATGTCTCACCCATTCTAAAGAGCTCAGCACCCCACTTGTAGCCAAGGACACACATGGCTCCTGTCACAAACCCAGCAGCATTTTCTCAGCCATGGAGGTTTTGCCTTCTGCACAGGGCTTGAAGGAAAAACAGAGGTGCTGTGACACAGGTTTGCACCCTTGAGGGCAGCTTACAGCTTCAAAGAACACTTCAAGGGGACGCCAAGTGTCCTGGTGATGGCACCTCAGTGAGATTGGGGTCATTGCCCAGCCCCACACACTGCACTGACCAGATCTCCACAGGGGCAAGTGAAGTTAGGACACATGTTCCCCTGGACACATGTGGATCCAGATCAGTAACAGCAACAATATTAATAACAAAAATGTACAAAAGAGAAGGTGCTTTACAGACAAAAAGGTCTTCACCAGCTGAGGTTCCATCGAAACAAAGAATGTCCCTGGCTCTGCCACGGGAGCCCTTTTCGTCCACCCTAACCCACAGCCCATTTCCTCACTGCTTTGAAACACATGAAAAACAGGAAATTGATCTGTTGGGAAGAGCCACAGCAGGGCTGGGGTGGGTGGGAACAGCCAAATGAGCTCTGCCAGCAGCTCTTGGCTTTCCCTGGGAAGAGGAAAGGGGCTGGGGTCGGCTCCAGCTCTATGGATTGCTCAGGCATTGATTCCTGCCAGAATGAGAGTGTGGGGTGGTATCACCCTGTCCCTGTCCCCATCCCATGGAATAGACCTGGCTGTGGAGCCCATGGAGAGCAGGATCTGCTCCAGAATCCCACCTAAACCAAATCCATGCATCTCACACCAATTCTGCTCCATTCATTCCACCTGATCTTGCTCCAGAATCCAGCCCTGATGCCACTCTGCAGTTCTACCTGATCCCGCTATGGAATCTCTCCCTGATCCCACTCTGTCCATCTGTCTTGGTTTGAAAGATGGGTGTCTGCTAAGGAAGGCAGGAGCCTCCCCTGAAATGGAAAATGCAATCCCCTTCCCTCCAAATTTTTGTAAATTTGAAATTAAGGGGCTTTCAGGCAAAGATATGAGGGGTAGGAATAACAGTTCTTTACTAATATATATATATATCTGTACAACAAGGCCAAAAAACCAACAATAACTGTGGCAGTTACAGCAAACAGAACCACAAACCCAGTGCCGGCCTCTCTCGGCTCTCAGGCCCTTTCCCCTTTGGTGCAGTTCCGGTCACAGCCGGCAGGGGCGCTGGCGGCTCCCGGTGAGCAGGGCGGGTGCGATGGTTCCCCCGCGGCTGCAGGGGGCGCTCCGGAGCGAGCTCGGGGAGCACGCGGTGATGGCGGATGAAAACCTTGCTTCACAAACCCCCTGCAGCAGCCGATCCTGGTGCCCCAAGCAGGACCCTCAGGAACAGCAGGGATGAACACAAAATCCCAGGTGATAGATGAGATGTATCAAACTCCAGAGCTGCAGTGGAAACCCGGGGACATCTGGGTAGGCAAGGGGATGTGGGGCTACAGTGTAGCGAAACTCAGAGCAGTGGCAAAGGAACTGCCGTGACAAGGCAGCCGCGGCCTGGCTCCCAGCACGGCAGGGAAAGGCGGACTCAGGATCTCGGAGATCACCAAGCAGATGGTGAAAAGGTCCCTCTTTTAGTGAGGAAGGGTGCAACAGCCGCTCCAGCAAGCAAGCTCCACTCACGGTAGAAGGAAGGCAGCAGAAGGCAGAACCCCGCAGCGGCGAAGAATTCTCTCCACAACAACAGCAGCCTTTCTCCCCCTCTGAATGCCAGGAGAACAAGAGAGCTAGGGGCTGTATCCAACCCCTTTTTCCCAGTTAAAATCTCGCAGCATCTCTGCCCTACACGAGAAAACCCCGAGTGAGGGAGGATAGCCAGCTGAACCCCTCCCCTTTTGCCAGGTCTTTTTGTCTCTCTTAAATACCCAGTAATTTGTGTCCTACTGACATGTATGGGGAAAATTCTTTTAAGAGAAAAAAAAACAAAAGGAGAACTCCTAAAACTGCAACACCATCCTGCCCTGATCCCCCTCTGGAGTCCCACCCTGATCCTGCTCCGCACCTGCTGTCATGCTGACAATTCCTGTGTCTGTTCCTGCAGAAAGAGAAGACCCATGAGATTCCAGCATGGATCACACACCGATCAGCGCAGATCCTGGGATCCGCGTTGAAGGGATCCAGAGCCAGATCTGCTACTGGTACTTACAGGCGGGCACATTGTATCCATTTCTCTTTCCTACAAAGAAACAGTGGGATCAGCACCTGTGGTAGACAACTCCTGGAACGTTGCCAGGTGGATCCTTACCCCTTCCCAACCCCCATCCTGTATGTTACCAGGTTGGAGCTTCCAGATGCTGAATCCAATGAGAATGATGACAATGGCAGCGATGACAGACACAACGACCACCAGGATGAGATTCCCGCTGGATTCTGGCTCTGGGAAGCGCAGGATAGTGAGGAATGGGAGGGGAACCCCCATCCCACTGCTCCACATTCCCAATTCCCAAATTTCACATTCCCAGCCTCACCCCAGGAGAAGATCCCGGGCTCCGGCATTCCGGGATGCTCCACTCGGCACTGGTACTGCTCCCACTCTTCCGGCCGCCCCTTGACCCTGGCCCAGGTGTGGAAGGTGCCGTCACTGTTGGGAGCGATCTCGCCCCGCTCTGTCTCCTGATCCCAGATTTCATCCCCCTTCATCCAGCTGATAGCAATGGTGCTGGGGTAGAATCCGTATGTGCGACAGGACAACGTCAGGATCTCATGTTCCACTTTTCCTGAGACATGGACACTGGGGGCCGCTGGGAATGGGATAATGCTTAGATGCATCCATGGAATTCCCATGGGAATGGGATGGCAATGAGATCCATCCTTGGAATTTCCAAGGGAATGGGAGAGCAGTGAGAGCCATCCACAGAATTCCCATGGGAATGGAATAAGGGTGAGATCCATAAAAAGAATTCCCATGGGAATTCCTGTGTTCCCAAATTCTACCCTCCCAAATCCCACATTCCCAAGTTCCCCCATTCCCATGGGAATTTTTCCCCCACCTTTGTGCTCCAGCGCCTCCCGCCCGTATCTGACGTGTTTCTTGAGCACTTCCACACAAGTGTGCCCCAGCTCATGCTTCAATTCTGGCACTGTGATCCCATCAGATTCCCAGAGCCTCTTGATGATCTGGGCAGTGCCATCAGCTGCCACAAAGCTCCCAGATCCCAGATCAAAGGAGATGAAATCCCGCCCGTCATAGCCGTACCGATCAGATCCATGGACACTCCCATTGGACAGGAGGTCACAGCCAGAAACCACCTGCAGCGTGTGGAGACCTGGGGGGGATTGGGCAAATGGAGACCCATGGAATTGTGTCCAAGCCACATGGAGCCCCAGAGTCTGATGGAGACCCACAGAGCCTCATTCCAGCCCCTTGGAGTCCCATGGATCCACATCCCAAACACATGGATCCCTATCCCAGCCCCAAAGGTCCCAGCCCAGCCCCACAGATCCCCACCAGTACCTAGTTTCCCCAGCTCACCTCTACTCTGGTTGTACTGCCTCTGCAGCATCTCCAGATCGATGGGATCCACATGCTGGTACCTCTCATTGATCTCGGTCTCAGTATCCCAATATCCCGGCTCAGCTCCTGCCGCCATCCACAGTGTCTGGGGCTCCACCTGGCCCCGCTCGCTGTTGTAGCTTGCGAAGGGGATCCCGTCCAGGTACCCCACGGCCATGAATTGGGGGAGTCCCGGGCTGGGCTCTGATACTGTCACTCGCAGATAACGCAGGGAGTGGAGAACTGGGGGGACATGGAGATTTGGAGGGTCTGGGGGGGCCAAGGTGAGAGACTGGGAGACCCAGGAGGTGTTCATGGGTAAAGGAAAGGGGCAACTGAGAGAGATGGGAGAGCCAGAAAGGGGTTTGGGGGTCCCAGGGTCAAGGATAGAGGGGTGCAGGGACTGGGAGAGATGGGATGGGGGGTCCAGAGGGTCCCTGTGCACAGAAAAGGGGGGTCCAGGGAGCCCAAGTGTTGGGAAAGGGGGTCATGGGGTGGGGAGACCCAGGATGCCTGGAATGGGGGTCATGGGCATCCTTGGTGTTGAGGAAATGGGGATACAGGAAGAGCAGGAATGGAGCTCCAGGGGGTCCAGGGTCAAGGAAAAGKGGGGTCTGGGAGAGATGGGATGGCTGGAAACAGAGTGCAAGGTGTTATTGGTGCTAGATAAGGGGGTGCAGGGTGGTTCCTGTGCCAGAGAAGGCAGTTCAGTGGGCTCCTGATCCTGTGGAAGGAGGGGCTAGGGGGTCACAGGGTCAAGAAAAAGAAGGGATCCAGAGGCTGGGAGAGGCGGGATGGCTGGGGAAGGGATTGCAGTGGTGTCCCCATGCTGGATAAGAGGATGTAGGGGGGCCCTGGTACTGAGAAATTTGATGTTCAGGGGGGTTCCAGTGCCAGATAATGGGGTGCAGGTGGTTCCCAGTGCCCAAGAATGGAGGTTCAGGGTGTCCAGGTGCCAGGGGATCCCAAGGTCAAGGAAAAGGTAATGGCTGGGGTCTGAGAGAGGCAGGATGGCCAAGAAAGGGGGTGTAGGGAATTATTGATGCAAGATAAAGGGGTGCAGAGGTGTCCCGGTGCTGGATAAGGGGCTGCAGGGGAGGTCCCCATGCACAGGAATGGAGGGTTCAGGGGAGTCTCGATCCTGGATATGGGGGCTCAGGGGGGTTCTGGTACAGAGCAATGAGAGTTCGGGAGGTCCCGGTGCAGGGAGGTCCCTGTGCCTAGGAATGGGGGTTCGGGGGGCTTCCTGTGCCAGGGAATGCAGATTCAGGGGAGTTCCCTTCCCGAGAATCAGGGTTCAAGGGGGTCCCAATGCCCACAAATGAACATTCAAGGAGGTCCCCATGCTCAGGAAAGGGCGTGCAGGGATTTCTGGTGCTGGGGAAGAGGATGCAGGGGGGTCCCGGTGGCCGGAAATGGGCGTTCAATTGGGTCCCCGTGCCAGGAATGCAAGTTCAGGGGAGTTCCCTTCCCAGGATTGGGGCTTTAATGGGTCCTGGTGCCAAAAAAATTGAGGTTCAGGGGAGTGCCGCTGACCAGAAAGGGGGAGGTCCCAGGGGGCGGAAACTGACACTCGAGGGGGTCCCCGTGCCCAGGAATGGGGGTTCAGTGATTTCCAGTGTCTGGGAATAACGGTTCACGGGGGTTCCCGTGCCCAGGAGGTTCAGAGGGGTCACAGTACCCAGGAATGGGGGTTCGGGGGGGTTCCCGTGCCCGGCAAGGGGGGTGCAGGGTGTTCTATTTTCCGGAAATGGAAGTTCGGGGGGGTTCCGCTGCCCGGGAACTGCAGTTCAGGGAGGTCCCGGTGCCTGGGAACTGCAGTTCAGGGAGGTCCCGGTGCCAGGGGTCCCACTCACCTCTCGTCGCGCCCCCCGGGGCCCCCAGGAGCCCCAGGAGCCCGAAGAGCACCCCCACACCCAGTGCTGGAGGCATCGAGCTGGTCCGCTGCGGCCCCGCCCGGCTCCGCCCCCGGAATATCGCTATCTTCCAGCGGCGTTTCGCTTTCATCCCCTCCAAGGGATCCCTCAGGAAAAGAACCTGTGGCGCTGCCCCCGAGGCGGTCGCGACAAGGGCTCCGACAGCGCCACGGGCGGGAAGCGCCGGGAGGGGAGAACTGGGGGGACACGGAGGTTGAGGACTCTGGGGTGTCCATGAATTAAGGAAAGGTGGGACTGAGAGAGTTGGGAGAGCCGGGAAAGGGTTTCAGAGGGTCCTGAGATCAAAGAAAGGGAGGTCTGGGGGTGAAGTGACCCGAGATGGCCGGGAATGGGGGTCCGGGGGTCCCCGGTGTCAAGGAAACAGGGTATCCTGAAACCTAAGTGATATGTAACAAAAGGTTAATCACAAGTAACATTGCAACAAGATGTGCAGGTAAAGCAAGCAAGATAGCAAGTTTTAGCAGAACTTGCAAACTGCAAAATTAGCTAAAAACAAGTTAGGATGGAAAATGAGCACAAAGCATGCGCTGAAGATAGAGGTAAAAAGTTCAAATGTGAGGAAGACTATGGAAGTCTTCATCAAAAGACCACCAGAAGACTGACGACCACCACAGAAGGAACTCACGCATGCGTGAAAGCAACAAACTGTTATAATAACCATGACACAGCTTAATGCAAATATGAGTATGCTAATGATATGTTGTAATTGTGACATTGCATGGAAGGACTTTTAAAATGTAACCAAAGGCTAAAGAAGATTGAGTGAGTTTTTGGTGGAGAGATCTCCCTCACTCCCAGTGCTGAATAAACTGCTCTGTAGCAGAGTCGACTATAGAGTTTTATTTTCTTGCCTGGTTTTGGCATCAATCCAGGAGTTGGGAGAGGCGGGATACCCGGGAAATTGAGTGCAGGGTGGTATTGGTGCAGGATAAGGGGTGCAGGGAGGTCCTGTGAAAGTGTTAAAATCACTGTACTTGGGCATGCTTTGGTATACTGGGGCTAGAATAAGATGCATTGTAACCAATGTAGAAGCTAGCTGAATAACTTGGCAAGAGATAGGGAACAAAGCTTGCAGAAATGAAGGACAAAGCTTGCTAAAACCAGTAGAGAAATTGCTGAGACAGCTATCAAGAGACTGCGCATGCCTAGGAAAGAAAGGTGAAAAGTGCAAAGCGAGGAAGAGGATGCAGCCTTCATCAAACGACCACCAGCGCAACCACCAGGGAGCACTGTGCCTGCCCTACGCGTATGCTAATGATAATAATGAGTTCTAAGAAATAGTTTGCATAACCACACCTTTTCTAGGGAAAACAATAAATATGCATAAGTTGTAACCATATATCGTAAACTGCTGTATGCCTGGTGTGTGTGTTAGGAGGAGTGATCCCCGCACACCTAGCACGCTGAATAAAGCAAATATCCACTTCTTGGACTCTGTCTCGGAAGTGTCTCTTGGCCTGGTTTGGGGTGAATCACCAGGAGCTGGGGAAGAGACGCAGGGGGGTCCCAGTGTCACTGAAACTGCAGAGAAAACAAACACTCTTCAACAACATTTTTAGTGTTAGAGAATTAAGGCATTACTTTGTTCTGGCTAGGATGTGCAACAGAAATAATTTCATCCACACATTGCCCGGGTTGTGCAGGGAAAATCGTTCCATGACACACGGCTTTTACTGGCTTTTTCAATATTTATATAGTTAAAACCCATAGAAATTCATTGGTTCAAATTTTTAAAATATTGGGTTTCTTATTGGTTACGGATTTCTTTGCCTCCGATGCTCATTTGGTCCTCATTCTTGGTTCTTTTATCTCTCTTTTCCCAGACCAGGTGTCTCCGACCATGCTAGGAGTGATGTTTGGAGTTGATGGTCGTTAATGGTCGTTAATGGTCGTTAATGGTCGTTAATAGTCGTTGATGGTCGTTATCTTTTTTGTACCCTCTGTGCTACTCCCAGTCTGTTGAGATGTTCAGCTCATCACTCCTTGAGTGATGAAACAGTCCTTTGAAAAGAAATTTCAACTCCCTTCCCCCAAAGCAAAGGTGAAGAAACCCCCTAACTAAAGTTATATAAAATTTTTAAACGTGGTGTATTTTCCAACACCAGTGCCCAGGAATGGAGATTCAAGAGGGCCTCAGGATAAGGGAAAATGGGGGCTCCCCAAAGGACCCTCCCAGGGGGGAGCAGGAGCTGGGTCAGGAGCKCTGTGGGAGAGAAAAGGGGGTGACTCCAGGAGAGGGGGATCCCCGGGGGATGGGGGCTCACACGCTCCGGGGGGGACACGACCACTGGGGACCCCCCCACACCTTCTCCCACACGTGGTCGCCGACCCCCAGCCCAGGCAGACAAAGGCCAACACGAAGCCCCTGCCCTCGTCCGGCAGCAGGTCCGGAGGGTCGAGGGGGCAGGATTTGGTAAACGGCGGCAGCTGCCGGGAAGGGACCGGGACGGAGTGAGGCAGGCTGGGATGGACTGGGACAGACTGGGATACAGGGATACAGCAGGACCAGGACCGGGACCGGGACCGGGACCGGAACCTTCTCGGACCAGAACTGGGGCAACAGCGATCATACTGGGATATACTGGAACCATACCGAGGGCTACTGGGAGCAACTGGAAGCATACTGAGGATAACTGGGAGCAGCTGGGAGTGACTGGAAGTGATTTGAATCATCCTGGGACTGACTGTAATCATACTGGGAGTGACCAGAACCATAGACCAGAACCATAGTGGGGGCGAATACGAGAAACTGGAACAATGCAGGGGGCAACTGGGATCATACTGGGAGCAGCTGGGCCCATGCTGGGGTCATACTGAGATCATACTGGGTCTGATAGGCTCATACTTGGAGCGACCGGAATAATACCGGGAGTATCTGGGAGTGACCGGGATCATACTGGGGGTGACTGGGTGAGGCGGCGGCGGAGCTCGGAGGCGGCCCCGGCGCAGGTGGGAGCCGCGCTCGGTTGTGCCGGGGCTCGGGGCTCGCTGCGGGCGGAGGGGGCGGCAGGGGGCTCTGGCGGGTTGGTTGTGCCGTGTCCGCGCCGTGTTGCCCCTGGCCTGAGGGCGCTGCGGGAGCGGCTGCCCGCGGTCTCCTTCCCGCTGATGCCTCGGCAGGAGCCGGTGCCGGAGCAGCGCTGGCTCGTCCCGGTTCCTGTCGGTAGGACAGAGGTGGCTGCCCCGTCCCGGGACGCTGCGCTGGGGCCGCCTCACCGGGCTCCGCTGCCGCCGCTCTCGGGCCCTCACAGCCGCTCCGATAACGGCGCCATTGCTGCCCCAGGGGCGCCCTGGGGGCGGGACCCGGGGGCGTGCTTGTACGTGTTCTGACCAATCAGCGTGCGACAAGGATGAGTGGCGGGAGACTCAGCCAGTCGGAATGAGGGGCGGACTCTGCACACGGCACAGGCTCGCCCCCCTCTCCGTGCAGAGGATGAGCAGGGATGGAGAAGGAGCGAGAGACGGGATGGACGTAGGAGGAGATGGAGGAGAGCTTATGGATGAAGGAGGAGGAGGAGAGATAGATGGGGAGGAGGAGCGGGAGGAGAAGAAGCAGGAAGAAGAGGAGGAGCAGGAAGACGATGAGGAAGAAAGAAGACAGGGAAGCTCGGGGCTCCACTTGTCACTGTTTCTGCAGCTCCCCCGCCGCCAGGAGCATCGTTCTCCCCACGCATCCTGCAGGTGAGCAGGGAGGGGAAGCTCGCCCCAAATATCTTGGGGGATTCCTAGGATTCTTTTTGGGAGAGGGAGGATATTTGCACTTTGCAGGACTTGAAACCTGAGCCACAAATGACCCTTGGGGGGGATATTGGGGGTCCCCGAAGATGATTTTTTTGGGGGGTGCCGGTGGCGGTTGCCGGCAGAGCCCGGGCGGTGGGCGGGGGCTGCCATCCCCCATTATCGGCGGGGTTGGGAGGAGTGATGGCGACAGCGGTTTTGGAGACGATACCGAAATGGGCCAGAAAATCAACTTTCTAGTACAAATTGAAGCATTAGAAAGCAGGAATTCTTTATCAGTGCTGGGCACACCCCGAGGATCTCTCCTTTAATCTGATGTGTGTGGTGAAACTTTACAACAGGTTATTTATTCCATCCTGATCCGACATACTCATTTCAAGGCACATTCTGGCTAATCCATAAACATCACCATTCCTGGCAATGATTTCCATCCATCTGCCTCCTGCTCGAAGTCATTTTGTGGTCCTGGAGGGTTGTCTAAAGGGGTCTCTGGTGGTCGTTCTTACTGAGTGCCCAGATATTACTGATGACCTTGCCTTGAACTTTTTCTTTGCCCATGAGCTGTTGCCTCTTGTTCCATAACTTGCCAAAAACCTGACTGTAGTTCTCTTTATCTGTTTCTCTACAGGTTCCAGCCACACTTATCATCCTGTGTACACACCTTTACATCCTTGTATCTTTTTTGCAAGTCTTTAGGCTCTATCCATCACCTTCAGGGGAACTGAAAATTTTTATTCTCTATGTTATTTATCAAGTACCCCTGGGAGAGCCAGTGGAGGAGGAAGCCTGAGACTGCCAGCCACTCAAAGCAGAGTCAGGATCCTTGGGACCCCAAAACCCCTGGCATCCTGAAGTGAGGACCCAAGAGAGGGGTGATCTGCAGGACCCATGGGACCCCCAGCAGCCCAGAGAAGGGGGACCCCCAGAATCGACAGTGGGATCGATCAGAGAGGGGCAACTGCTTGGGAGGGTTTTTTGAGCTGAATCTTGTTTTGGAGGCTTTTATAGACACAAGATGCCCAGCGACTTCAAGAGATGGATTTGGGCAGGGGGAATGCCCAACCCAATGTGCTCACCCTTTGCTTTTCCCCCCAAAACAGGACTTCTTATTCCCAAGCCTTGGCTGAATGGAGGAGGAGGCTATGAGGAAGAGAAAGATGCCCCAGGACACCCAGGCAGGTGAGGAGGAAGTCACTCCCCTTTCCCCCCTCTCTCCTGCTCCATCTCCCAGCCCAGCATCGCTCCCAGCTGCAAGACAACCCTGCTGCCGACACCGTCCTATTGGGGACGGATTGGGGGGATCTCCTTCCCCTTCCCTATGGCACAGAGGCAAATCCCATCCTCTCCTTGTCGTTGCTCCTCCAGACAGTAAGCTGGAGACTAGGGAGGACAACCCCCGCAGCAAAATCTCATGGAAGAGGCTGTTTTGAGTGATTCCACGGCACAGGAATCCAATGGGGAGGAAAAGCCTCGGAGATCCCGCACAAGGAGAGGCTGCAAACCCAGCCCATGGAGCTCCAAGGAGTAAAGACCCCCCCCACCCCATGCTGGGAAGGTGGCCAGAGATCCAGCCAGAGCTTGGAGCTGGTGGAGAAGCCTCACACTGGGGAGAAGCCCTGCAAGTGCTTGGAATGTGGGAAGAGCTTCAGCAAGAGCTCCAGCCTGATTTGCCACCAGAAGAGCCACACTGCGGAAGCGGCCTACAAGTGTCTGGAATGTGGGAAGAGCTTCAGCCATAGCCCCCAGTTCCTCACCCACTACCAGTTGCACACCAGGGAATGGCCCTGCAAGTGTGGGGAGTGTGGGAAGAGCTTCAACAACAGCTCCACCTTCGCCACTCACCAGAAGATCCACACCGAGGAACAGCCCTATAGGTGTGGGGAGTGCGGGAAGGGGTTTCGGGCCAGCTCCCATCTCCTCCTGCACCAGTGCATGCACACGGGGGAGAGCCCCTTCCACTGTCCTGATTGTGGGAAAGGCTTCAACTGCAACTCCAACCTCACTGTCCACTGACGTATCCATACCAGGGAGAGGCCCTATGAGTGTCCTATGAGTGTGGGAAGAGCTTCAGCCGGGGCTATGCCTTGATCTCACACCGATGGAGCCACCAGAAAGGGAAGCCCTGTGAGTGCCTGGACTGCGGGAAGAGCTTCATGCGCTGCTCCAACTTCACCCCCCATCAGAGGATCCGTGTTTGGCAATCCACAGTGATCCTCGTTGGGCAGAGACCTGGTTATCCCCATTCCGGGTGATCCATGTTGGGCAGTGTTTTGGATTTGCATGGCCAGGTTTTTTTTAGGGGAGCTGGTTTTGGTTATTAATGTTGTTAGCAAAGGGATGGGAACAAAACAACAACATATTTAGAGATAAGCTGATTTCTTACACGGATGATAAGCAAATATAAGAAATAAACTATGTGGATAATGAGCAGATAACAGAAAGAAGCATAGAAAGGCAATGCATCAAATCATTACTACAGACTACAGCAAGTGATTAAGAAAAGGTACATCACCAATTACCCCAGTAAGTTACCATCCT
Source organism: Parotia lawesii (assembly GCA_003713295.1). Classification (NCBI taxonomy): domain Eukaryota; kingdom Metazoa; phylum Chordata; class Aves; order Passeriformes; family Paradisaeidae; genus Parotia; species Parotia lawesii. The sequence goes on from RAHM01000651.1 coordinate 64,394, forward strand.
TCTGGTCCATGCTTCAGGTGGGGAGCCCCGTTGCAGCAAAGGACCAGAGAAACCCTCCTGATAATTGGGAAATCCTACACAGAGCATCAGTGAGGCTTGCAATACTGCTGCAAAGGGGTCTCACTTCTCTAATGTTACTTGTACAAGTGTATGTGACCAGATGTTTCTTTTGAAACTCTGTGGTCTGGCACACCCAGCTGCTGGCCAGGTGCCCAGGCATGTCAAGCACCAAGGCCCCATCTTCCTAAAATTGCTTCTGTTGCTTTGAAAAGGTACATGTGTTTGAGAGTTCACACAGGGGTCAACTTTGGTTCAGCCTCCACATAGGGCCTCTCACATAATTTGGTCCTTTAACCCTGTGTGAACTTCAAGTTCATGCATGTGGCACAGAGGTTCTGTCCATCTGTCTGACTTTATACCAAATAAAGCACTTAGATGTTGTCATTAGTACAATTATTATAAGCACAATTAAGATAGGGTGTACCAATACATCTGATGCCTTGTTGGCAGTGGGTGAATATCCAGAAAAAATGTCCCACCAATGATGGGCAGTTTCCCATTCGACTGGGCCAGACAATGATGGCTGTTTGTCTCTAGGAGGTTGATGCTGGCCCGATGCCAGGCACACACCCAAGCCGCTCTCTCACTCCCCTCTGCAGTGGACAGGGGAGAGAAAATATAATGAAGGGTTCGTGAGTTGAAATAAGGACCGAGAGAGATCCCTCATCAAAAACCATCATGGGCAAAACAGGCTCAACTAAGAGATTTAAAGTGAATTTATTACTAACAAAATCAGAGCAGGATAATGAGAAGTAAAATAAGAAAAAACACCTTCCTTCCACACCTCCCTCCTTCCATCTCCACCTCCTACCCTTGCACTGCAGGGAGACAGGGAATGGGGCCCATGGTTGGTTCATCCCCCAGGGCTTCTCCCTCTGCTTGGGGACGGTTGTTTCCCTGCTGCACCCTGGGGTCCCTCCCATGGAGAGTTCTCCAGGAACTTCCCTGACATGGCTCCAACCCATGAACAGCAGCTCCCTGCAACCTGCTGCAATATGAGCCCAGCCCACAGGCAACAGTCCTCCCAAAGTTGCTGCAGCATGGGTCACTCATCCATGGAAGAGTGTTCTCAAAGGACAGGCTTCTCCAGCCTGGGAGCAGGGAATCTCTCTCCAAGGATCTCCCATAGGATCATGGCCTCCTCTCGGGCATCCCCCTCTTCTGGCATGGGGCTCCTCCATGGGCTACATGTGGATCTCTGCATCTCCATGGGTCTCCAGGGGCTGCGGGGGCACAGCTGCCCCACTATGGTCTTCACCATGGGCTGCAAAAGAATCTTGGGTCCGGTGCCTGGAGCAGCTCCTCCCCCACCTTCTTCACTGACCTTGGTGTCTGCATGTTGTTCTCCTCACATGTTCTCACTCGGCTCTTCTTTAGCTGTGCCACAACTTTTCTTTTAATTTATTCTTATCACAGAAGTGTTGCCACCATTTCCAGCTGGCCCATCCTTGGCCAGTGACATGCCCATCTTTAGAGGCACCAGTGATTGGCTCTGCTGGACATGGAGGAAGCTTCCAGCAGCTTCTCAAAGAAGCCACTCTTGTAGTTCCCCTGCAACCAAAACCAGGCCATGCAAACCCACTACACATGGTCACCTTATGGTCATCTCTTGGTCACAGTCATCACATCCTCACTGTCATCTCACGGTCATGGTCATGTCATGGTCACAGTCATGGTCATCTCATGGTCATTTTCTGATCACCATCATCTCATGCACATGGTCATCTAACTGTAATGGTCATCTTGTGAACGTCTTATGGTCTTGATCACCTCATGGCCATGGTCATGTTGTGGTCATCTCAGGATCACGGTCAGCTAATGGTCATCTCATGGTTGTGTTTTGTTCACCTCATGGCCATCTCCGTGTCGTGCTCATTTCATGGTCGTGGTCATGGGCAGGGAACCTCTCCGAGATCCTGAACTCGGGATTTTGGGATACTCAAAGACCGTTGGGGACAATGAGGCCTGGCCTGATCCCTCCCCCCATTTCACTCCCCCTCCAGGAACCCAGTGTGACCAAACCATTCCTGGGGACACCTCAGACATGGGACATGGAGCGGGAAATAAATCCCTAGGGATGGTGCTGGGTGCAAAGTCCCCATCCTGCTTCTGGTGTCCCCATCTTGCTCCCAGTGTCCCCATTCCCATTCCTGGTGTCCCCAACCTGCTCCTGCTGTCCCCATCCTGCTCCCGGTGTCCCCATTCTCATTCCTGGTGTTCCCATCCTAGTCCCAATGTCCCCATTCCTAGTTCCTGGTGTCTCCAACCTGCTCTTGGTGTCCCCGTCCCTGTCCTCAGTGACTCCATTCCCATTCCTGCTGTTCCCATCTCTGTCTCTGCTGTCCCCATCCCAGTCCTGGTGTCCCCATCCCAATTGTGGTGTCCCCATTCCCAACTCCTGGTGTCTCCTACCTGCTCCCAGTGTCCCCATCCCTGTCTCCAGTGTCCCCATCCTGGTCCCCCAAGTCTCCGTTCCCATTCTGGGCTCCCAGAGAGGAACTGCCGGACACCAGAGGAGGCAACCAGGATTTATTGCCCAAACCATCATATTTTAACACCAGAACTAAAGCATTGGGAATAACTGTGGTTCTTTGCTTTAAAACATGGGAAATGGGATGTTGATCTGTTGGGAAAAGCTGCGGGATGGATGGGAGCAGCAGGGTGAGCTCTGCTGAATCTGAAGAGGAAAGGCACCAGATCCAGCTCCGTGGATTGCTGAGACGGTGATTCCTGCCAGGATGAGAGAGGGTCACGGTGTTACCCTGTCCCTGTCCCTATCCCACGGGATGAAGCTGGCTGTGGAGCCCATGGAGAGTGGGAGCTGCTCCAGAATCCCACCTGATCCTGCTCCATCCATCCTGCACCAATCCTGCTCCATTAATCCCAAATAATCCTGCTCTGGAATTCAGCCCTGATCCCACTCCACAATTCCACCTGATCCCACTCTGGAATCCTGTCTTGATCTGGAATCCCTCCCTGATCCCACTCTGTCCTTGCCCCAATCCCCCTCTGGAATCCCACCCCGATCCTGCTCTGCACCTGCGGTCAAGCACTAGGATCGTGAGTCTGTTCCTGTGGAGAGAAGATCCATGAGATTCCAGCACGGATCACACACTGGGATTAACCCCAGTATCCATCCCAGGATCTGCATGGAGGGGATCCAGACTGGATCCACCACTTGTACTCACTGGCTGCTGTGTTATATTCATTCCTCTGCCTCTGCCCTATGGAAAAACAGTGGAATCAGCACCCGTGGTGGGAGATTCCTGGAATGCCACGTGGTGGATCTGTACTCCTTCCTGACCCCCATCCCATGTGTTACTGGATTGGAGCTTCCAGATGCTGAATCTGACAAGGAAGATGATGACGATGGCAGTGATGATGGACACAACGGCCACCAGGATGAGATTCCCGCTGGATTCCGGCTCTGGGAAGTGCGGGATAGTGAGGAATGGGAGGGGAACCCCCATCCCACTGCTCCACATTCCCAAATTCCCTGTTCCCAAATTCCCAATTCCCACATTCCACATTCCCAGCCTCACCCTAGGAGAAGATCCCAGGTCCGGCATTCCGGGATGCTCCACTCGGCACCGGTACTGCTCCCGCTCCTCCGGCTGCCCCTCGATCCTGGCCCAGGTGTGGAAGGTGCCGTCACTGTTGGGAGCGATCTCGCCCCGCTCTGCCTTCTGATCCCGGATTTCATCCCCCTTCATCCAGCTGATTGCAATGGTGCTGGGGTAGAATCCGTATGTGCGACAGGACGTCAGGATCTCGTGTTCCACTTTTCCTGAGACGTGGACATTGGGAGGCTTTGGGAATGGGATAATGGTGGAATCTATCCACGGAATTCCCATGGGAATGGGATGGCAATGAGATCCATCCACAAAATTCCCATCGGAATGGAAAGATGGTGAGATCCAGACACAGAATTTCAATGAGAATGTGATGAGGGTGAGATCCATTAACAGAATTCCCATGCAAATTTCTGCGTTCCCAAATTGCACCCTCCCAAACCCACATTCCCATGTTCCCCATTCCCATGGGAATTCCACCTCCACCTTTGCGCTCCAGCGCCTCCCGCCTGTATCTGATGTATTTTTGGAGCACTTCCATGCAGGTGTGCTCCAGGGCATTCTTCAAATACTGCACTGTGATCTTGTCAGATTCCCAGTGCCTCTTGGTGATCTGGGCAGTGCCATTGGCTGCCATGAAGTTCCCAGATCCCAGATCAAAGGACATAAAATCCCGGCCATCACAGCCTTGCCAGAAGGATCCACAGATGCTTCCGTTGGACAGGTCACAGCTGCACTCCTGCTGCAGTATGTGGAGACGTGGGTGGGGTGGGATCAGACTGTGGAGACACATGGAATTGTGTCCCAGCCCCACGGAGCCCCATTCCAGCCCTATGGAGCCTCAGTGTCAGATAGAGACCCATAGAGCCTCATCCCAGCCCCTTGGTGCCCCACAGATCCCCATTCCAGCCCCACAGATCTCCCCCTGCCCCTAGCTCCCTCCACTCACCCCTGCTCTGGTTGTACCAGACCTGCAGCCTTTCCAGCTGACTGTTGTCCTCCTGCTGGTACCTGTTGTTGATCCAGGTCTCCTTATCCCAATATCCCGGTTTGGCTCCGGCCGCCATCCACAGCATCTGCAGCTTCACCTGGCCCCACTCACTGTCATAGTGCACAAAGGGGGTCGCATCCATGAACCCCACGGCCAAGAATGAGGGGAGCCTTGGGCCGGGCTCTGACACTGCCACTCACTGGTAATGCAGGCAGTGGAGAACTGGGAGGACATGGAGATTTAGGGGGTCTGGGGGTACCTCAGGTGAGAGATTGGGGGGCCCAGGAAGGTGAAAGAAAGTGGAAATTGGGAGAGCTGGGAGAGCCAGAAAGGGGTTTGGGGGTCCCAGGGTCAAGGATAGAGGGGTGCAGGGACTGTGAGAGGTGGGATGGGGGGTCCAGGGGGTCCCTGTGCCCAGGAAAGGGGGGTTCAGGGGGCTCCAGTGTTGGGGAAAGGGGGATCATGGGGTGGGGAGACGCAGGATGGCCTGGAATGGGGATCATGGGCCTCCTCAGTGTTGAGGAAAGTGTGGGCTAGGGGCTGGGAAAGGCAGAAATGGGGATCCAGGCGTTCCCAGGTGCCACGGTGCTACTGCTGGCCAGCACGCTGTCCCGAGCACCGGGCAATCTTCCACCTGCCCTGAGTGGGGGGACGGAAGCCGACTGCGGCGCAGGAGGGCAGGCAAAGCTCTCGCTTGCGTTCGTCTTGCCCACCGATGGTAAAGGTGGACAAAGGAGGCAGGAATGAGGCGGAGGGACTCCTTCGTGGGGGCAGGGAAAGGTTTATTGGAGAACAAAAGCCCACGAAGAAAGCTGAGAAAATGAGGCTGGCGGAGGGTTTTATACCCTTACATAATGGGCATGGAGAACACATAATAACCAACAAAATATCAGTTAGGGGGTGCTACAAGGGCGGGGAGAATGGATTAGGGCAAATGGGAGAAGGAGTGGGGGGAGAGGAGAAACAGAGGCCAATCAACTACTGAGTAACGTAGAACTTTCTGGACAAATAACCAAATATGAAACATAAGGGGAGGGGAGGGCAGCAGCCAATGGTCAGCGTGTTTTACACAGCCTTTTGGGTGCTTGCTGTACCTTCAAGCCCTTGAGCTGTGTAGGCATCAAACCAATGGACCTTTTGGTCTGTTTGGTCCAGCTGACCATGGCTCTGGCCGTGGCTCACTGCAACACCCAGGCTCAAGGAAAAGGGGGAATCCAGGGACTGGCAGAGGTGGGATAAGGAAGTGAAGGATAAGGGGATGCAGAGGGTCCTGGTGCTGGGAAATGGGTGTTCAGGGGGGGTCCTGGTGCCCATGAATTGCAGTTCAGAGAGGTCCCAGTGCCAGGGGCGGTCAGCGGTCACCAGGCAGATTGTGCTGGCTGGCGCAGGTTGGGAGATGCCAGAGTGACTGTGGAAGGGTGGCAGGGTGGGGATGGGCCTGGATGCCCCTGGGACCCTCTCTGACCCCCCTGCAGGAAGTGCAGGGAGTGGAGAACTGAGGGGATGCAGAAATTGTCAGGGTCTGGCAGCATCCAAGGGTCCAGGAAGTGGAACTGGGAGAAGTGAGAAGGGTCCACGGTTCAAGGAAAGGGGGTGAAGGGACTGAGAGAGGCAAGATGAGGGATCCAGGGGTTCCTGGTCCCTGTGCCCAGGAAAGAGGAGTCCAGGGGTTCCTGGTGTAGAGGAAAGTGGGGTCTGGGTGGTGGGAAAGGCAGGAATGGGGATCCAGGGAGTACCAAGATCAGGGGAAAGGGGAGTCTGTGGGCTGGCAGAGGCAGGCTTGCCAGGAAAGGGGGTGCAGGGGGATATTGGTTCAAGGTAATGGGGTGAAGAGGTGTTCTGAAGCTGGGGATGGAGGTGCAGTGGGGTCTCTACGCATGGGACTCGGGCATTCGGAGGAATCCCAGTCCTGGATATGGGGCTGCAGGGGTGTCCCAGTGCCCAGGAATGGGGATTTGGGGCAGGGTTCCCGTATCAGGGAATGCGGGTTCAGGGGAGTTCTCTTCCTGGGAATCTCAGTTTAAGGGGGTCCCAGTGCCCAAAAGCGGAGATTCAGGTGGATGCCAGTGAAAAGGAATGAGGGCTCAGGGGGGTCCTGGTGCCCAGGAATTGCGGTTCAGGGGGTTCCCACTCACCTCTTGTTGTCATCCCCCCCCCTCCCCAGGTCCCCCAGGAGCCCCAGGAGCACCCCCAGACCCAGTGCTGCTCCTCTGCAGCCCCACCCAGCCCTGCCCACAGCCCTGGCCCTGCACCCAGAGCAAAGGGCATCATAGAGGGAGTGACGGGGAGCAACTGGGACCATGTTGAGGGCAACTGGGATCCTGTTGGGAGTGACTGGGAGTGACCGGGACCATACTGGAATCATAGTGGGAGTAAGTGACTGGGATCATACTGGGAGTGACTGGAATCATACATGGGGTGACAGGGAGTCACTGGGCATGATGGGAGCCAACTGGGGACATACTGGGAGCATCTGGGAGATACTGGAGTCATGCTGGGTGGACTGGGAGCACAACTGGGGCCACTGGAATCATACTGGGAAAAACTGGAAGCACACTGAGGGTTACTGGGAGCAGAACTGGGGCAACTGGGATCTTGCTGGGAGCAATTGGGGGTAACTGGGAGTGACAGGGTGCATGCTGGAGGCAATTGGGATATACTGGGAGTGACTGGGATCATACTGGAGGGAACTGGAACCTTACTGGGGCAAGGGAGTGTGGCTGGGAATGACTATGAGCATGCCGAGGGCAATGGGATATACTGGGGATGTCTGTCACCATAGTGGGAGCAACTGGGACCACACTGGGTGTGATTGRGAGTGACTGAATTCATACTGGAAGTGACTGGGGCCATACTGGGAGTGACTAGGAGCAACTTGTACCATTTTGGGGGCAACTGGGTTCCTACTGGGAGCAACTGAGATCATAGTGGGAGTGACTGGGATATACTGGGATCATACTGGAATCATACTGGGGGTGACCAGCACCATACCAGGAGTGGCTGGAACCATACTGGAGGTGAATGGGATCAACTGGGACCATGCTGGGATCATACTGGGAATGACTGGTTTCATACTGGAATCCTACTGGAATCATACTGTGTGTGATTGAAAGTGACTGAAATCATACTGGGGGTGACTGGGAGCCAACTGGGCCTACACTAGGAGGAACAGAGCAAACACAGAACATCCAAGGAACATGGAATGGCCAGGGAACATGGAATGTCCGAGGAATAGGGAGCATCCAAGGAACATGAAGCGTCGCTCCCATGGCTGTAAAAGCTTGATTGGAGTTTTTATCCCGTGGCATTCCCGGGGAGCAGCGGCAGCTCCRCGCCCCCAGCCCGGGGGGTCGGAGCAGGGGAACCGCTGGCAGCACCTTCGGGGCACAGCCGAGGGCTGGGGGGCTCCTCCCCCCACTTCATTTTCTCTGCCCGATTCAAATCATCCTCTCCCATTCAAATCCCCTCCATTCACATTTTCTCCACCCCACAATTAAAGTTTCCTCGCCCCAATTAAACTTTTCTCCCCAGTTAAGCCCTRAGGCCCCTCCCCGCCCCCGGCTCCTCCCGGCAGGACCCGGCCGGGACCTTCTGGAAGCAGCAGCGGAAAGAATTAAAAACCTCATCATTATTTCTATTGATTTCCTTGGTTTCAAGGGGATTTTCCTGCGGCTGCTCTGGGCAATGGCTGAGGGGTCCCCTCGAGCTGCACCCCCTTTCCAGCCCCTTTTTCCAGCTCTTTTCCTCAGCTGACCCAAACCTGCGGATTTTGGGGGGCAGGAGGGGTCGCTCTGCTCGGGGATCCCCGCGGTGCCCCAGGGAGGCCCCGAGGCCGCAGCGCGGTTCCCTCCGGCCCGTTGGGGCGTTTGGAATCTGCAACTCTCAGCAATCACTGTCCGTGGGATTCAATCCCCCCTGCAGGGTTTTCCCCCAGACCGGGTTTATTTCCAGAGGGTTTTGTGGTTTCGCTTCGAGCCGGGGCCTGACGGCACCGGAGCGGCCGCGGGTGCCGGGGCAGGAAGGGCTGAGGGACAGCACCTCCCCACAAACCTCCGGGAGGGGGACAAGGGCTGCAGGGGGCAAACAGAGAATAAACATGAGAAAATAGAAAAAGAAAATTTAAAAATACTAAAAGTAAGAATTAAGATAAGAATTAAATGAAAAATAAAAGTAAAATAGAATATATATAAAATAAAATAAAGTATGAAATATGAAAATTACTGCAAAGCTTTTTCTGCTGGGACTTTTGGGTTTCTACTCTCTCACCCCATTTCCTGCTGGTGGCAGAAACTGGGGCAAATTCCTCCTCTTATTTCTTGCTGTTTTTCAGGTGCGTGAGGAAAAAGAAATAATTTGTACCTCTATTAAAAGGTGCTGCTGGGTGGGCCCAGGACCCATCAAAACCTGGGGGTATCACCCAAAAAATGGAGCAAAGGGAGAAGAAAACGTTGGGAATTGGTGTTTGCTCCATGAAATGGTCCAAGTGCCCCAAGTCTGGGCGAAATGTGGGTTTGGGTGGTGGAAAAGGACACGGCAGGAGGGAGGAGGAGAAAAATCCAAATCAAGTAAAATAAACTCAAATTAAATTCAGTTCAATTCCTTAGCAGGCTGCAGGAAAAGCCAGCTCTTGGCCCTTCCCAGCGGGAGCGGGGCCATCCCAGTGCTCCAGACTTTTGGGGCTGTTACCTTTGGGGTCTCTTTACTTCTCCATCCTCATGTTGGGATTTCCAAGCCCTGGAGAACTTTGGGTGGGCTTGGCGGCCTCTAAGGAGGGATCTGGGCTGGCACAGAGCAGGAAAAGAGCAGAGAAGGGACAGGGGAGGCTGGAAAACACCTGGAATCGGGACAGTTTTGCCTCCAAGACCCTTCCCATGGTGGCCAAAATGAGCCCCAAGAAGCCCCAGGGGAGCCAACACACCGGGAAGGGGAGGAAAGGGCTGAGCCCCACCTGGACCTGGAGGAGCCGAGGGCTGGAGGGACCCACGGCTGCTGATTCCCGGCTCTGCCGAGGGCTGGGCATGGGGCTGATTTTGGAAGGTTCTGGGTCCTCCACTCCAGAAGGTCACTGACCTCACCCCAGGTCGTGGCTCCAAGATTTCAGGGCTCTCGGCAGCCGAGCGTTCCCG
>RAHM01000651.1:76107-103939 GCA_003713295.1 Parotia lawesii
GTGTGGGGATAAAAGGGAGTAACCCCCAAAGTGGGCTTTGCTTGGGGAGCATCCCCTGATGCCGGGAAAATCCTGGGATCCTCCATCTCCCCAAAACAGAGGCACCTGACCCAGATCCTCCCCTGGGGGTGCCTGGGTGGGACTCACCACTCAGTGCCATGACCAGGCTGAAGCTGAGGATCCCCATCCAAGCTCAGAGGGAGGAGAACACACCATTTGTGGGATTTTTTGCAGTCCGACTTATTTTAGTTGGACTCTGGGGAAGGAAAGAGCAGGAGAAGGGTGGGCTGTGTCCTTTCCTCTCTGCCTTGCCTTTCTCTGCTGGATCTTCAGTTTATCCCACACCCACCTAAAGACTCCATCCCCATCCCACTGGTGATGAGGGGATTAAAGAAGATAAAGAGGGAAAAAAAGACAGAAATGGAGAGAGGAGAGAAAAAGACAAGTTTAAAGGCAGTTTAAATATTACATAAATACATGTAGGTTATTGACTGCTCACAGTTCAAAGGGAGCTGAAGGGTTTGCGAGGGGACAGGAGCCTGTTAAGGGCTCAGGAGCTGTTGCTGCCAGGAGGGAGGAAATGCGCCGATGGATCACAGCAGAGTCTGTGGTTTGAGGCTCTTTTCCAAACACCTGCCGGAGGAAAAGCACCTGAGTTTGGAGTAACAGTTTTCTGTTGAGTTTTCCTGTTTGTAGCTACTCACAAGCTTGTGCTGCTCAAGGGAAACCCGACTCTGGTTCCTCCAGGGCCCAACTGTCCAGGAGCACAACTTGGTTCCCTGTCCCTGAGCCAAGGGACAGCAGCAGCAGCTTCTGTTCCCTCCCAGGTCTTGTGTCATTTAGCAGCACGAAACACAAGAATAAAAGCTCACCAAGAACATGCCCTGATAAAAACAACGGTATTTCATTGCATGAATGAACTCTGAAAGTCACACAGGGGCAGGTTTGTTTGTCAGTAAACAGCAGGGAAAAGCACAGACACCTTCCCTGCACCGGGAATTCGCAGCACGAAAACACAGTTGCAGGATGTGCTCGGATACGACATTTTCAAAGCAGCTTTAGGGTTAAATTCATCAGTAGAGAAAAAAGAAAAAGTCCTAACAAGGGTGGGCTGGGAAGGGATGGTGCTGCCCCATCCCAGGAGGTTCCCAAAGCTCAACAGGACAAAATCCAGACCTTGTCCAAGCTCCGAGCTGGGTCTGAGCCATAAACCAGTGGCTGGGAGAGACATTGCTGCTGAAGGGCTTCATATTGCCAGAACTAAAGTATCGAGTATCGAGGAACACCTTGAGGTCACAGAAGTCCCAGCAAACACATTTGATTCCCTCATTTCAAGTTGAAAGCTCATGAGGCTCCCCTTGTGACTCTGCTTTTTAACAATGAATGTAAAAATTCAACAAAATTCCCTTAGAAAGACCCCACGAAGGTTCATGTTGTGAGAGCTCCCTCGGGGCAGCCGCAACTCCTGCCCTGGTTTAGTCCCTGTCAAGCCCACTGTGGTTTCTAGCTGCTTTGCTCCAGCTCTCCCAAATCACCATTAATTCCACTGAACTGAAACAAATCCAAGCCCTCGTGGGTCGGGATAAGGGCAGGGAGAGGTCAGTCAGGGGTCGCCATCACGGGCACAACAGCCCCGACATGGGGAAATTAATTGAATTTAGGACTGAGCAAATCAGAACAGGAGAATGAGGACTAAAATAAGTCTTGAAAAACACCTCCTCCCGAGCTATCTTTCCTTCCCAGTCTTCACTTTATCCTCGTTTCCCTCTCTCCTCTGCCCAGCGGTGCAGTGAGAAGGGGTGTGAGTTACGGTCAGTTCATGATTCCCCCTCAGGGACAGGAATCCTTGCCCTGCTCCAGCGTGGGGTCCCTCCCATGGGGTCAGTCCTTGCCCTGTGCAGCGGGGGGTCCCTCCCCACCCGTGCGGTCACTCCCCGGCCCGGCCCTGAGGCGCGGGGCAGTCGCGGGGCAGCCGCGCTCCGGCCCCGTCAGCGGCACCGCCGGTTCGTGCCGGGCAGGAGCGGCAGAAGGAGCCGGGCGGCGGCGGGGGCTGAATCCCGGCAGGAGGAGGAGGAGGTGGAGGAGGAAGATGAAGAAGACAAAGAAGAAGACGAAGAAGAAGAAGAAGAAGAAGAAGAAGAAGAAGAAGAAGAAGAAGAAGAAGAAGAAGAAGAAGACGAAGAAGAAGACGACGAAGAAAAAGGAGAGGAAGAATACAAAGAAGAAGAAGAAGAAGACGAAGAAGGAGAAGGAGAAGACGAAGAAGACGAAGGAGAAGGAGAAGGAGAAGGAGGAGAAGGAGAAGGAGGGAGGAGGAGGAGGAGGAGGAGGAGGGGGAGGAGGGGGAGGGGAAGGGGGAGGAGGGGAAGGGGGAGGGAGGGGGAGGAGGGGGAGGAGGGGCCGAGGCCGCCTGCGGTGTCCGATCCCCGGGAGCAGTGGGGAGGCCTCGGGGAGCGGTGACGGGCGGGGCTCTGTTGGAGCCACCCCGAGAGGTTGGTGCCGCCCCGGGTCCCTGAAGGAGCCGCTCCGCGGGACGGGCGAGGTGGGAACGACAGAAAATACAGAGAAGCAATAAAATACAAAGAGCCGCACCAAGGGCGTCTCCCCTGCCCGTGTCACCGGAGAAGCTGCAGGGCGGGACCGGCGGGGAGGGGCGTGGGAGGGGGCGAGAGAAGCTGCAGCGGGGGCAAGACAGTGTCAAAAGAGCAGTACCGGGGGTTCTGAGCCGCCCACGTCTGAAGGAGCTGCACCGAGGGACGGGCGGGGGGTGAATAGAATAAAATACAGAGAATAGACTAAAATAAAATAAAACCTGCACCGGGGGGTTCCCGACGCCCGGTGTCACTGAAGAGCGGCACGGCGGGACAGGCGCTGTCGGGTGTAGCCAGAAGGGCAGCGCCGAGGGGGTAGCAGGTGTGAATAGAATAAAACATTGAGAATAGAATAAAACATTGAGAATAGAATAAAATGCACTGAAAGAGCCGCAACCCGGACTCTCCGCGGCCCCATGTCAGTAAAAGAGCTGCCCCGAGGGACTAGGGGGCGGCGGTAGAAGAGCTGCGGGGTGGGATGGGCACTGCCTTGGCTCGGAAGAGTCGCCCCGAGGAGTCCCCGCCGCCCCGTGTCACTGAAGAGCTGCACCGAGAGAGCGGAGAGCAGCAGCAGCTGTGAAAGAGCCGCACTGGAAGGGTGTGCAATGGGAGGTGTGAACGAAACAAAATAGAGGGAATAGAATAAAAAAATAATAAAAGAACCGCACCAGGAGAGGCTGCTGCCCATGACTGAAAGAGCTACCCCGAGGGACCATGCAGTATTGCTTGATGCCACAGGAAGAAAGGATTGAATGGAGCAGTTGAGATTTTCAGGGGTCTAAAGCTGACAAATCCACCCTTCCCAGGGAATTCCCAATGTCCATCTGCATCCTGATGGATGTCCCTGCCCCTGTGTTCATCCACGCGCCCATGTAACCAGGTAACCAGGAGGATGTGGAGACAGCCAGGTGTCTTCCCAACACGGGTCACCAGAACCATGGATCACCAGGGCTCTGCCCAATGGAGGTCACTGTGGATCATCTGACGAGGATCCTCCCATGGGGGATGAAGTTGGAGCAGTGGACAAAGCTCTTCCTGTACTCAGGGCACTTGCAGGCCTTCTCTTACCAGTGGCTCTGTTGGTGTTGGGTCAAGGCAGAGCTGTCTGAGAAGCTCTTCCCGCACTTAGAACAGTTGTAGGGCCTCTCCTCGGTGTGGAGAGGCTGGTGGCTGACGAGGTGGGAGTTGCAGTTGAAGCTCTTCCCATAGTCAGGGCAGCAGAAGGGCCTCTCATCTGTGTGTATTGGCTGATGCTGGATGAGCAGCCTGCTGGTCTGAAACCTCTTCCCACACTTGGGACACTTGGAGGGCCTCTGTGTGAGTGCACTGGTGGGTGAGAAGCTGGAAGCTCCATCTGAAGCTCTTCCCACATTCCAAGCACTTGTAGAGCCGTTCCATAGCGTGGATCTTGTGGTCCTTGATGAGGTGGGAGGTCTTGCTGAAGCTCTGCCTGCATTCCAAGAACTTGTAGGGCTGTTCCTCAGGGTGGATCCTACGATGGGCGACCAGGTCAGACTTCCACAGGAACCTCTTCCCACATTCCAAGCACTTGTAGAGCCTTTCCCCAGTGTGGATCACCTGGTGCTGGATCAGGCTGGAGCTCTTGCTGAAGCCCTTCTCACATTCCAAGCACTTGTGGGGCTTCTCCCCAGCTTGAGGCTTCTCCACCAACTCTGAGCTCTGGCTGGATCTCCGGCCACTTTCCCGGCACGGGGGAGATCTTTCCTCCTCGAAGCTCCCTGGGCTGGGTTTGCAGCCCCTCCTTGTGTGGGATCTCCAGGGCTTTTCCTCCTCCTCCATCCGGCCACACCTTGGGAATGACAAATCCTGGTTTGGGGGAAGAAACAAGGGGAGAGCACCTTGGGCTGGGGGTTCCTCCTTCCCAAGTCCATCTCAGGAAGTCACCGGGCATCTTGTGTCTGTAAAAACCTCCAAACCACCAAGATTCAGTCCAAAAAAAACACACTCAGGAGTTCCCCTTCTCTGGTCTCTCCTCTTTGAGGTTCTGAGGATTTCCCTTCCCTGTGGTCATTGGGGTCCTGCGGCTCCTGGGGTTCACCCTCTCCAAAGTCTCACTGAGGGATGATCCAGGAGGTTTTGGAGGTCCCAGGGGTCCCTTCTCCGCTGACTCTCTTCTCTGGGGTTCCAGGGACCCCAGGGGTCCCCCCTCTCCAGGCTCCCTCCCTCTTCAGGTTGCCAGGGGTCTCCCAGCTCCGATATCACCTCTCCCTGCTCTCCCCACTCTGGGGGTCCCATGTTCCACMCCACCGGCTCTCCCGGGCGTCCCCAAAACTGATGTCATCCCTCCACCAGTACCAGGCGATCACCATGTGGATCCGCCAAGATTCCCTCAAGGGACATTTGCAGCTCAGCTTTGGGGTTCTGCAAGATACAAATAAACCCTCTCCCCCCCGGCCAAGAAAAAACAAGGACAGGCAAAGATATTTGGGGCTTGATTCCAGAATCTGTGAGCTCCAAAAACCTCTCAATAAGAAAATCCTTCCTGGGGACTCCACGATATATTTGGGGCGAGCTCCCTCTCCTCAGTCACCTGCAAGATGCAGGGGGGGTGATGTTCCCGAGGCCTGCCGAGCTGTGGACACAGCGCACAGCTGGAAGGGCATGCTTCTGCTTCTGCTCCTCTTGCTGCTCCTCCTCCTCCTCCTCCTCCTCCTCCTCCTCTCTCCCTCCTCTTCCTCCCGCTCCTCCTCCGTCCCCACTTGGGACCCCCCTTTCCCACCCCCCTCTGCCCCACAGCTGCCACAGCACCAGCTGTTGGGTGGGGGGAGCCCCCCCATGAGCCCCCTGGGGATGGGCAGGGGGTTGGGGATCCACCCAGTGCAGATCCATCTCCCCCCTCCGCCAGAGCGCCAGGAATTTTTGGGGTGTAGTTTTGGAGGCGGACAGCTCTGTCTGGCATTCCCCTCCTCTTATGGCTTCTCAGCTGCCCCCAACACCCTGGGGGTGCTGGGATTTCCTTCCTGGGGACAAGGATGTTCATTCCCTTCCAGGAGCCCAATGCCAAGCAGTAGAAAATAGGTGGGGGGGACAGAAAGAGTGACAGGGACAGAATAAGCAAAATATCACCACTTTGTGGATCCCAAGATGTTCCGTTGATCTTCTCCAGCTGGTCTTCTTGGTGATGAAGGTCTCCCCGGAAAGCATAGAGTCCGATGGGTATATATGCTCAGGCTAGGTAGGCATGTCTGGGTGTGTCCCCCTGGAGGTGGGGGATGCAGTCTCTTACAGCAGACTCTGGGTCTGTTGCATCACATGCAGTCCTGTGGGGCCAAGCCTCTCATGTGAAAGTCCCGTGGATGTGGCCTGTGGGGTTGGGGGTTCTACAGCTGGGCCCGTTTGTGTAATCGGAGGATGGGTGTTTATTGCCTCTCATCAAGGTTGCACCAAGCACCCAAAACCTCCTCCTTCCCCCTCAGCTGGGGGGAGTCTGTGTAAACCTGGCTTCTGCGAGCTGTGCTCTCCCCCCCACCCCAAACTCCGCTGGTGGCTTTGGCCTTTTTTGGATGCATACCTTTCCCTCAGTCTGAGATGATGGAACAATGCGTTCCCCTTTATCTAATCAGCAGTTTGACTTTCAGTTCAAAGTCACAGTCTTCAGAGAGGCTTCTTCGGTTGTAGCTTCTTTTTAATGAGCAAAACTATATATCAATGTTTGAGGCATGAACTATTTTCAGTCTCTGACAGGGGGTCCAGGTCAGGGGGTCCTTGAGCAGCTGCCCCAGAACCTCCACCAGGGTCTCCCAGCCCAGCTGGAGCCGCTCGGCCTGGGGTCCCCAAAGCCCTCAGCAACCCCAAGTCCCTCCCAGGAACCCTCAACTCCCTCAAACCCAGCATCCCCCACATCCCCTGCAAGTTCCCCCCATGGCACCGGCCATGGCCATGTCCCCACATGTCACTGGTCATGTCCCACTGTGTCCTCACTCACCCATGGCTGTCTCCCCACCATGTTTCCATCCATGTCATTGTCCCCCACGTCTCCATCCATGCCCGTGTCCCCTCATGTCCCCATGAATGGCCATGTCTCAGTCCATGTCCATGTGCCCCCATATCACTCTCCATGTCTGTGTCCCACCATGTCTGTGTCCTCCAATGTCCCCACCCATGGCTGTGACTCTCCATGTCGACACCCATGTCTTAGATCAATGTCTTTAGTTTTACCACAGTTTCAGGTGTTTTGAAGGGATGAAAAGAAAATCAGGGTCAAAAGAAAAGGATTTACGTGTCCGTGCCAGCTGAGTATCCATGTGCTTGGGTGGGAGGGAAGAACCCTTTTTGGAGGGGTTTCCAACCCACTGTCTCAAAAATCTTGGTCTTTGCCCCAATCCATCACCATTTGGCTGCAGAAGATGCCCTTGGGCCATATAAAATCAGAATCATGGAGTCACTGAGGTTGGAAAAGACCTCCGAGACCAACCAGTATTCCTTGATGCCACCAGAAGAAGTAATTGAAAACAAAAGATCTTTGGGTCGAAAGTCAGCAAATCCACTCTCCCCAATGGATTTCTGCTGTTGGTCTGCATCCCAATGGAAGTTCCTGCACCTGCATTCATCCAGGTGCCCACAGGCAGCCAGGAGGATGTGGAGACCACCAGCCAGGAGTCTTCCCAACATGGATCACCAGAACCATGGATCACCAGGGCTCTACTCAACGGGGGTCACTGGGGATCATCCAACGTGGATCCTCCCATGGGGGATGGAGTTGGAGCAGTGCATGAAGCTTTTCCCACACTCGGGGCACTCGCAGGGCTTCCGTTAGCAGTGCCTCCGTTGGTGTTTGGTCAAGTGAGAGCTCCTGGAGAAGCTCTTCCCACACTCAGAACACTCGTAGGGCCTCTCCCCAGTGTGGAGGTGCCAGTGGCTGACAAGGTGAGAGTTGCAGTTGAAGCCCTTCCCACAGTCAGGGCAGCGGAAGGGCCTCTCCTCTCTGTATGTATTGGCTTATGTTGGAGAAGATTCGTAGTGGTCTGAAACCTCTTCCCACAATCAGGACACTTGCAGGACTTCTCCCCAGAGTGGATCACCTGATGCTGGATCAGGCTGGAGCTCCGGCTGAAGCTCTTCGCACATTCCAAGCACTCATAGGGCCGTTCCCCAGTGTGGATCACCTGGTGCTGGATCAGGAGGGTGCTTCTGCTGAAGCTCTTCCCACATTCCAGGCACTTGTAGGGCTGTTCCCGTTCCCCCTTGTGGATCTTCTGGTGGCTGATGAGGTCAGATCTCTGCCTGAAGCTCTTCCCACATTCCAAGCAGGTGTAGGGCCATTCCCCTGTGTGGATCATCTGGTGTAGGATCAGGAGGGTGCTCTTGCTGAAGCTGTTCCCACATTCCAAGCACTTATGGGGCTCCTCCCCAGCTTGAGGCTTCTCCACCAGCTCTGAGCTCTGGCTGGATCTCCGGCCGCCTTCCTGGCTCACGGGGGGGTCTTTCCTCCTCGCAGCTCCCTGGGCTGGGTTTGTAGCCCCTCCTTGTGTGGGATCTCCAGGGCTTTTCCTCCTCCTCCATCCGGCCACACCTTGGGAATGACAAATCCTGGTTTGGGGGAAGAAACAAGGGGTGAGCACCTTGGGCTGGGGGTTCCTCCTTCCCAAGTCCATCTCAGGAAGTCACCAGGCATTTTGTCTCCATAAAACCCTAAACCACAATGATTCAGCCCAAAAAACTCTTCCAGGAGTTCCCCTCTGATCTCCACACTTTGGTGTTTAAAAGATCCCTCCTTTCCTGGGCTGATGGGGGTCCCGTGGCTCCTGGGGTCCCCCCTCTCCAGGATCTCAGGGCTGATCCGGGGATCCCATATCCCCCCTCCACTGCCAGGGCTCTACTGCAGCAACCACCTGCTCCCTCCCCTTCCATAAAACCCCCAACCGGCTGGGGACCCCTGTCGCAGGTCTGCACCACGAATGGGTAGAGAAATGACACAGAGTCCAGGCTCAGGCATAAATGGAAGCGATTTAATAATCTTTCCGAAGGCTTTTATATGTTAGTTCACAAAACTGTGTTAAATGGCATAAGGTAATCGGTCCTTTGGCCATCCACCCCTTGACGGGATTGGCCAAATTCTAAGACATCCACTTCTAAATATTTATCTAGTTAGAACCATAACAATACTGCAAAAACAACCTGCAGGTGCAAGAAGTTTACAAAATGGTAACATTGCTTTAGATAATTTGCATGGGAAAGACAGAGCTCATGGATCTTCTCTTTCCACATGTTGGGGGTTTTAGGAGTTCTCCTGTTTTCTTTTTCTCTTAAAGAATTTTCCCCATATATGTTGCTAGGGGGACAAATTACCGGGTGCTCAAGAAGAAAAAAAGAGCTGGCCACAGAGGGCGGGGGGTCCAACTAGCTACTTGTTTTTCACCTGGGGGGTGGGGGCAGCAGGGCTGGCTGGTGCTCTCAGTGTGTAGAAGGAGTTGGTCAGAGCTGGAGGTTTCTGTTCTTTGGCTGCTTTCCTTCCACCTGAGAAAACCTGGGATTCCCAAGCCCACCTTTCCCTGCCCTGCTGGAAGCTGGGCTGCAGTTGCCCTGCCTCCGCTGCTGCTTCGATCCTTCGCTACATCGTACCCTGCACACCCTTTGCCAGCTGAGACCTCCCGGGGCTCCCACTGCAGCTCCAGAGTTTGATACATCTCGTCTGCCACCCGGGAACTGTGCCCGTCTCTGCTGTTCCAGCCCGCTGTTCCCGAGGGTCCGGCCGGGCCCCGGGATCAGCTGCCCAGAGGGTTTGTGAAGCTTTTCGTCCATCCCTTCCCGGGACCCCGAGCCGCCATCACCGCGTGCTCCCCGAGCTCGCTCCGGAGCGCCCCCTGCAGCCGCGGGGGAACCATCGCACCCGCCCTGCTCACCGGGAGCCGCCAGCGCCCCTGCCGGCTGTGAGCGGAACTGCACCAACGGGGAAAGGGCCTGAGAGCCGAGAGAGGCCGGCACTGGGTTTGTGGTTCTGTTTGCTGTTACTGCCACAGTTATTGTGGCTTGTTTGCCTTGTCATACATACATATATATATATTAGTAAAGAACTGTTATTCCTACCCCTCATATCTTTGCCTGAAAGCCCCTTAATTTCAAAATTATAATAATTTGGAGGGAAGGGGGTTGCATTTTCCATTTCAGGGGAGGCTCCTGCCTTCCTTGACAGACACCTGTCTTTCAAACCGAGACAGATCTTGGCGCCCAACGGTCAATCAGTCACCACACCCAGGGCAGGGAAAGGCGGGCTTGGGAATCCCGGGTTTTCTCAGGTAGAAGGAAAGCAGCCAAAGAACAGAAACCTCCAGCTCTGACCAACTCCTTCTACACACTGAGAGCACCAGCAAACCCCACTCCCCCACCCCCCAGGTGAAAAACAAGTAGCTAGTTGGACCCCCGCCCTCTGTGGCCGGCTCTTTTGTTCTTCTTAAGCACCCAGTAATTTGTCCCCCTGGAAACATATGTGGGAAAAATTCTTTAAGAGAAAAAGAAGAACAGGAGAACTCCTAAAACCCCCAACAGCTTCTTTAGCTAACTCAAATGCTTGTTGTTCACTGCCTTGCTCAAATTAATATTTTTTCCTAGTAACTATACAAAGGAGCTAGAATTTGTCCTAAATGAGGAATATGTTGTCTCCAAAATCCAAATAATCCAATAAATCTTTGTGCTTCATTCTTATTCTGAAATATCGCAAAATCTGTAATCTTCTATCAGGCGTTGGGAGGTCTTTCCTGATTGCCACAATGCCACTTAACTCCTAAACATTTGATCGTTTGTGCCAGTTCCTGTATTTTGTTAGGATTAATCTCCCATCCTTTATTTCTCATATGTTCTACAAGTTTCTCCAAAGTATCTTGCATACCTCTCTCACTTTTCTCTTGGATTAAAATATCAATATAATGAATTAATTGCATTCCTTCAGAAAGAGTAAGCCCTTCCAAATGTAAACAAATTGAAGCTGTACAAACACAAATTGACATGAA
The DNA here is from genome assembly GCA_003713295.1 of Parotia lawesii. Lineage (NCBI taxonomy): Eukaryota > Metazoa > Chordata > Aves > Passeriformes > Paradisaeidae > Parotia > Parotia lawesii. The sequence goes on from RAHM01000651.1 coordinate 86,666, forward strand.
AATAGGAAATTTTCTAGGGCAAAAATACTAAGTGATGATAGTTCCAGTCCCTGAGTGTATAATTGGAAATGATGTCTTAAAGGGCTTAACCCCAGAATTACCAGACAGACAGTATCAATTTGGCACCAAACCATATCTTAATAAGAGGTCTATTCTAGTAGGAAAGGCAAAAATGCCTCCAGTAGAAATTCCCCCAGCCACAAAATCAGTCTCTTTGTAGCAGTATTGTATTCCTGGAGGGCAGGAAGAAATATCATTATCAATTAAAGATTTGTTAGAGACGGGAGTGTTAAAACCCACCACCACAGCTTGATCCTTAAATCTTTTTGGGTTTCCATAAATTAGCGAGACCTCTGCTTCAGTATCCATGAGGGCTTTAACCATTTGAGTGGATTGGTTTCTCCAAAAACTTTGAAGCTCCACATGGGATGCTGATCCTTTTGTGCCTATCCCTATACGGGAGCTTGGCCTATTTCCTAGTCTTGGTTATGATACACTTCTATTTCCTGGGCTTCCCATAAGGGGTACGGCAAGTCAGTGGATGGATCCCAATCCTCCTTCCCCCCGGAACTCCCAACCCACCTGTAGGGGGCCCTCCATGGGCAGCTGGAATGTCCCACCAAGGTTCCAAAGGTGGGGCCAATGGCTGAATTGTGTTCTTTGGGGCCCTCATTTTTGGTTGGGAACTCTGTACTTTCTAATTTGGTTTATTCAGCCCACACTATTTATAAATCTGCCACATTCCATTCCAGCTGGGAATTCCATCTACCTTCTCACACCATTCCATCTTCCAGAAGTGCAGCAAGCATTTCCTTTCATGACACTATTATCTCCTCTGGACCAGGAGTCTGATTTATTCCCTCCAGATCCACACGTTCCCCATTCTCCCAAATCTTCTAACTGCTGTATTCCTTAATTAAGAGGGTCATGATGACGTTTTTGTATGCAGGAGGACCAGCCTTAATTAATCAATTTCTCATGTGTACTGATAAGGCATTTTGTATCATTGTGTCTGCATCTCCAGTAAAACCAGGTATTTTCATTCCTTCTTCCTTAAAACGCTGCAGGCAATCCTTAATGTGTACCCCAGGTCCCAGCCCTGGTTGCCATGGCAACACCCATGACAAGTCAGGTGCAGTGGGAACAATTTCACTCTCGGGGACAGGACTCAAGGACCCAGGGACAGGACTCAAGAGAAGGGCTGGAGCTGAGTCAGGGCAGGTTTAGGTTGGATCTCAGGAAAAGGTTTTTCCCCCAGAGGGTGCTCAGGCACTGAACAGGTTCCCCAGGGAAGGGGTGACAGCCCCAAGGCTGTCTGAGCTCCAGCAGCATTGGGACACCGCTGCCAGGCCCAGGCTGGGATTGTTGGAGTGTCCTGTGCTGGGCCAAGAGTTGGACTCGATGATCCTGATGGGTCTGTCCCAAGTCAGTCAGTTCTGTGGTTCTGTGATCCCCTTACCCTCAAAATGGGACAGCAAATGGTTGCCATGGCAATGGACTCTGGCTACAGGCCTCAGCTCATGCCCATGGCAACCACCCCTGGCATTGCTCTCCATGGAGCTGCCAAGGGACTGACCACAGTAACAGAGCCTGGTGGTGGTTGCCATGGAAACTGACCATCACTACCGTCCTGGAGGTGGTTGCCTGCTAAGGAGCTGATTTGTCACAGGCACTCACAGGGGCTCCAYGGTGACATTCCAAGAGTCTCCAGGCTGCCAAAGAGCTGGAATGTCACGGACACTCACAGGAGTTCCTGCCGTGGGTGGAGTGGGGGCTTCAGGAAAAATTTATTAGAGAAGCTCCTGAGAGGAAAGCTAATGTCTTTACAAACAATTGGATGGGTGAAGGTATGGGTGTTAATGTCCTTGAAATGGGTCTTAATGTCTCTACTGACTTTGGACAGCAGGTTTGTTGCAGAGTCCAGACAGCTTGGCTCCTGAAACAGACAAGGGTCTGCACAAGCCTGAACTTCTGGACTTTGGGGGAAAATGATGATTCATGTTCAAGGGGGAAATATGTGGTAGGCGTTTCAGGAAGGCTCTACCCTCCTAGTACCTCAGGCAATGGGGAAAGGAAGAGGGGCAACATGCAGCTGGGAGTTTAGGATAAAAGGAGGCTGTACCCTCCAAAACCTCGAGAGAGAAAATCCCGCAGGCGTGTGCCCCGGTGGACTCTCCCTTTTTTAGAATAAAGTTGAAGGACTCCTCTGTGTCCTTTTTGGACATAAACCTCTGGTGTTTGTGGAATTTTCCTGACACTCCCTTTGAGTCGTGAAGTGGAAAAAGGACCTTCAACATCCGCCATAGAAACCCAACTTCCCCAGGACGCCCAGACTTTCTCAACTCCTTCTGCAAGAAGCCTTGAAGTGGCTGGATCCAATCCCAGCTCCAGACTTTGTCGACGGTTTATGTGTAAGGAATTACTGATGTGTATTTGAACCTTTATAGAATTTGTCCCATATGATTAAGGATGGCAAATCAGATATATTTATATAAATACATATATGATTTATTATGATAATGATTAGACAAAAAGTTCTTAATCAGAATTATTTACTACACATTATAGGAGCTATAACAACTATTATAATGGAGTGCACTAAGAAGCAATATTGAAGCAATTGTATTAAAGCAAAACCAGTTGTTAAGTGGAGACTGATGTTCCTCACCCAGAGCAAGGACTGTGGACAAATCTCTTCGGCTCAGCCTTGAGTGACTTTGAGGGGCATCACCATTCCAGGGAGGAATCTCCACACCCCCCCAAGAAGGAAAATGTCAGGAGATGCTGCCGTTAAAATTTGGGACGGGGCTTTTATAATAGTCTGAAGTGCTGCACTGTCAGTCAGATGTGCCCAGGCTGTGCCAGCTCAGCAGCTCTGGAGAAGTTCTCAGTGGTGTCACTTGGTTGTTGCTTTCACCAGGGATTTTACCAGCTCTCCCACATCTTCAGTTCCCCCTCAGGATGCTGAACTTCGGAATGGAGGAGTCAGGCTGGTTTCAGCATTGTTCACCCCAAAACCAGCATGACCCCCCTTCTTCATTTACCACTGGCGACTTTGCAAACAGGGCATCGCTGGAGTTGTTTGACCCCATTCCAGCAGAGCATGCTCCTACAGGACCGCCATGAGATGCTCCTACCATCTGTCCCATCCCTCTTTTCCTCATTCTCCCACCTCTCTCCTGTCATCCTCACAATCCCCCAGCTCCTAACTCATCTTGGTTCGGGAGTGTCATCGCCCTACTCAGTTTTGGGGTCTCAATCCCTTCAGACTCAGTTTGTGGGTCCAAAGCCCCCTCTTCCCCCCCCCACCACTCCTTTCCCATTGTAACCCCACCCACATGCCCCCTAGCTCTTAGTTTGGGGTTGTGACCCCCATTCCACTAAATTCCCTCTCTCCCATCTTCCCCCAATCCCCAGCCACCTTGCTCTTGGTTTGCAGGGTCCCATTCCCTTCCCACTCGGTTTGGGGGTCCCACCCCAACTTTTCCTCCCCCTCTCTCCTACGATTCCCATCATCCTCCCTTCCTGCCCCTTCCTGCTTACCTGAGAGCTCCGTGCCCGCAGCTGGGAGGGCTCTCAGCACCACCAGTACCACCAGTACCACCAGTACAGCCTCAGCTGCTGCCACATGCCCCAGGCAGGTGCTGACACCTCAAAAGCAGCTGGGCTATGCTGCAGGCCCCTTCCCATTCCCTTTCCCAACCCACATCCAACACCTTCCAATGCCCATCCTACCCCTACAGGGGATCTTGGCAGGGCTATGGGATTTAGTAATTTTGGAGTGGGATTGAGTGGTTTTGAGGTGGGATTGAGGAACTTTCAGGTGGGATGGAGTCATTTTCAGTGGGATGGAGTCATTTTGAGGTGCCATTGATCCCTCTCGGCTTTTGGGGTGCAGAGCTGGGAGGGACTGAAATGTTCCGAGTTAATGGCTCAAACCATTGGCCATTGGCAAAAGCAGCGGGGCTTTGCTGGCCATGGGCACAGGAAGCACCCAGGGGCACAGGGGGTGAACACCCAGCCCTGGAGGGGACGAGCCGGGCCTGGAGCCAGGGAAGGGCAGAGGCCGACCAGAAGCAGATCCTGCCAGGTGGGACAGGGCTTTGGAGCAGGGCAGCGCCCTCCCTTACACAACTGGCTCAGCTCTGGAAACTCACCCAGGCAGGCCYGGGACATTCACACAGAGGGCTGGAGGTTCCCATCCCTTCCATGGGCCATACCTGGCTCAACTGCGCTGCCGGGAGGGGCAGGGCCATGTCTTAGAAGGGGCCATGAACCATCAGAGCCCCCCAAACTGCCCTGGGAGCCACAGTGTGACATCAGACAGTGCAAAACTCCCCCCGGGGGAGGTCCTTGGTGTTCACCCAAACCTGAACCTGTATTAATCCAGGGAACTTGGTGTTTTCGAGGCTTCCCCCAGCCCAGTCCCTTCCAGCCCGGGACCATCACTGAGACAAAAGACAGGAACATTGTAACAATCAAAACCAAAAGTTTTGTTGCTAGATTCCAAGCTGGTAACTGTGTATCTTTCTACTCTTATACTTTCTTTCTTTTCCCTTACACATTTTCGTGTTATTTTAATGCTCTACAGATGGTAACCAAAAGGGTTCCAAACTTTACACAGTGTTGCTTTACACAGCAGTCAAATGGTTCTGAAATAAACCCCTACAGAGATATATTTATAAACACAGATCAGTCACTGACATTTCACTCTAATCTGCCCCAGGGGATCCATGAACCAGAGCCTGGGTTACCCTCTGTCCTGGGTTGCAAGTGCATTCTATTACCATCCTCATGAGTTGCTGAAACCTGGTGGGGCAGTGCTTCCTGGCCTCCTCCCTCCGGACTATTTGTCTAACTAATGGCCCATCAATGCTCTGCGCATGACATAGATAACTCCCTTGGCCCATCAACGCCTAGCCTCATGACTAATCATCCCATTGTGAGACGCCCCAAGCAGGAGGAATCAAGCATTCCATCCTGGATATAATCCGAGATTCCGAACACCACAGATACCTTTCCACTGGATTCCCAGAGGACAGGAGCTACATAGCCAGCACTGGACCTTCTGAGAAGAGCAGACCTTTTTTTTCTACAGGATCACTGCTTCAACAGAACCATCGCACCCGCCCTGCTCACCGGGAGCCGCCAGCGCCCCTGCCGGCTGTGACCGGAACTGCACCAAAGGGGAAAGGGCCTGACAGCCGAGAGAGGCTGGCACCGGGTTTGTGTTTGTGTTACTGCCATAGTTATTGTTGTCTGTTTGCCTTGTTATACACATATATATTTTAGTAAAGAACTGTTATTCCTATTTCCTCATATCTTTGCCTGAAAGCCCCTTAATTTCAAAATTATAATAATTTAGAGGGAAGGGGGTTGCATTTTCCATTTCAAGGGAGGCTCCTGCCTTTCTTGACAGACACCTGTTTTCAAAGAGAGACACCCTTGCCTTCAGGGGTGGGGCAGAACAGGAGCCGGACAATGGGGAAGCTTCTGGAAGCTGCTCACAGAAGCCACCCCTGGAGCACCTCCATTTCCATTTCGGGTTGGAGCTGACGCAGAAGCTCTTTCCACATTCCAAACACTTGTAAGGCCATTCCCCCATGTAGATCATCTGGTGGTACATCAGGGAGGACCTTTCACTGAAGCCCTTCCCGCATTCCAAGCACTTGTACAGCTGTTCCCCGGTGTGGATTTTCTGGTTGTGGATCAGGTGGGATCTCTGCTTGAAGCTCTTTCCACATTCCAAGCACCTGTAGCGCTTCTCCCCAATATGAAGCTGCTTGTGGACCACCAGGTCAGAGCTCCGGATGAAGCTTCGGCCACCTTCACAACACAGGGTGAGTCTTTCCTCCTTGGAACACTGTGGGCTGGATTTGGAGCCCTTCCTCATGGGATATCTCTAGAGCTTTTCCTTCCCATTAGATTCCTGAGCCATGGAGTCACTCAAAACGGCCTCTTCCACAATGTTCTGACACGGGGATTTGTCCTCTCTGATCTCTGTCTGCAGCTCATTGCCTGGAGGAGGAAGGAAGAAGAGGGAGAAACAAGAAGATAAAAGGAGGAAAGAAGGGGAAGGGGAAGGGGAAGGGGAAGGGGAAGGGGAAGGGGAAGGGGAAGGGGAAGGGGAAGGGGAAGGGGAAGGGGACCCCCCAAATCCATCCCTGGTGGGACATCATTGGCAGTGGGGTTGTCCTGCAACTGAGGGCGATGCTCTGCTGGAAGATGGAGCAGAAGAGAGGGGGAAAGGGGCAGTGACTTCCTCCTCACCTGCCTGGGTGCCCCTCTCTGGTCTCTCCACTTTGGTTTCCTCATCCAGCCTGCTGGGAGTCTCATGTATATTGGGGCTCCCCCGTCTCCAGGTGTGGTGACCGATTGACCTGTGGTACAAGAGACAGAGAGTGTTCATGGTAAGACAGTCTCTGATGCCAAAGATTTATTAGTTATGGTGAGGGAAAGAAGTCTCTCCCAGGATGCCTGTTTGGTTGTGATAATATACCCTGGTTCTGATTCCCTAGTTGGCTCTTGGTGTAAGCCACTCCCCTGTACTTAAGATCGACCGGTCATGTGTTGGTCGTCTTTTGCCTATGGAACCCTTCACAAGCTGTAGAAATAAACTGCTGTTTGTGGAACTCTGTGCAAGGACCCTTCTCAGCTCCTTGCCGTCGGAGTCATATTACTGAAGTCATCCCTGTGCCTGTGCGTTCATGCATATGAGCCCACAGAGCCAGAAGGGACTCGGTGATATCCAGGGTCCCCCACTTTCAAGACTGCTGGGTGTCCTGGCAATCCCTGGGTTCAGCCCTCCCCAGGATCTCTCCTTCTCCCAGATTATCCTTCACCGACCTTTGCCCCTCTCTGGCTGTCAGGGGTCCCTCAGCTCCAGTATTGCCTCTTTCCATTCTTCCTACTCTGGGGGTCCTGGCCTTCCTCCAACCCTGGCTCTCCTGAGAAGTCCCCATAAATGGTGTTCTCAGCCCCCCCACTCTGGGTGATTGCCATGTGGCTCCAGGGACCCCGCATCCCCTGCCAACCACCAGGGCTCAGCCAGCAGCAGCCACCAGGTGTCCCCCAAAAAATACCATCTCTGGAATCCCCCCACTGTCCCCTCAAGGGGCATTTGCAGATCAGCTTTGGAGTCCTGCAAAATCCAGGCATCACCTCATAAAAAACAAATACTGAGAGACCTCCCCCTCTCCCAAGATATTTGAGGCAAGCTCCCCCTCCCTGGTCACCTGCAGGATGTGGGGGGGGATGATGTTCCCAGGGTAGGGGGCTGTGAATACAGAAAGAGGTGGATCCACAAGCTTCCTCCTCTTCCTCCTCTTCCTTGTCCTCCCTAATCTCATCTCCTTCTCCTCCTATTTCAATTAATACAATTACATTTCAGTATTACAATTCTCTATGGCCTATGAGCATCTTCCACAGTGATGGATTAGGGCGAAGACCAAGGTTTTTGAGACAGTGGGGTGGAAACCCCACCAAAAAAGGCTCTTCTACCCACCCAATCCAACACCATGGATACTTACACAATGCGGACAGGAAAATCCCTTTATTTTGGCCTTGTTTTTCTCTTGATTCCTCTTCATCCCCTTAAAACACCTGAAAGTGGAGTAAAAATAAAGAAATTGAACAAAGACATGTAAAACCCTCCCATTTTACTGCTGTTTGGGGGAGAATTTGGAGTTCAGGGGGATATTCGGGAGGATTTGGGGATTCCACGGGGATTTGGAGGAGTTTTCTCCATCGCTGTGCACAGCAAAAGCCAAGAGAGACTGACCAGTTATCTGAAAAGAACACAGTCACATTGAAAATGGCTCCATCCCACCCCAAAATGTCTTGATACAAACCCAAAATGGCTTAATTCCACTTTCAAAATGTCTTGATTTCAATGGGACCTCTGGACAAAGCTTGGGCAGACACAGGGTTTCTCCCCCACTTGGATCCCACAGGGGGAGATCAAGTCCATGCTCTGGCCAAAGCTCTTCCCACAGGAGATCAGTCTTGCCATGATGAATCCTCAGGTGGAAGCTGAGGTTGGAGCTGCCACTGAAGCTCCTCCAGCAGTCGGGGCAGGCGTGGGGTCACTCATGGGTGGGTGATGGACCAGGCTGTGTAAGGACTTAAGGAGCAGCGGCTGCCCATCTCAAACACTGTCAAGGCCACAGAAGGACTTTGCCATGAGATAAGCACAAAAGAGAGTAACAGGAAGATGCTGACTCCAGGCCTGGCAGAGGTGAGATCTGGTCGGCACATCCTGGGAAATGCATCCCCACAAAAATTCCCACTGTGGCAAAGTGTGTAAAGAAGCAACTGCACATCACCGGTCAAACAAAGCTCATCCCAAACTATGGACACACTGCAGCTGACACCACCAATGACCACTGAAGCCCCTCCAGATATTCCTCCATGGATACCTGGCACTTGGACTGCAGATAAGACCAAGTGGGACAATTGCCCAGGTTATCTCAGGCCGGGGGGAGGTTAACAAAGCTGGGAGAGGAGAATGGATCACTGAGAATGGACACAAAGACTGCAGAATTTATGGGCCACAAGGAAAACCCAATCCAGCAACTGTGCTGAAATCAGCTCCGACTGGGTCAAAGGGAATTCTGGCAGGGGCAGATTGTGACCACCGACTCATGGCCACCAATCCCAAAAACCACTGACTCCAAAGAAAAGAAACTCTGAGCATGCAGTCTAACAAATTTGCTCTTCTCAATGAATTTCTGTTTTGCCAGTTGATGGGGTCAGCATAAAAGACACAACTTTAAGAAATAAGTGTAATTTTCTATAGTTCAAAAGAGCAAAGAAGTAAAAAAGGATAAGCTAAGTAATGCACCAATCATTATTACAAAAGATTGCCTACAGTGATTAAGGAAGATACATCACCAGTTACCCTGAGACTTTACCATCATCCAGATCCACACATCAGCTGGTGAGTTCCTCTCACAGCAAAGGATTAGAGAACCACTCCCGGTAACTCGGAATTCCTACACAGTGTGTCTACCCGTTGGCAAAGTCTCGATCTTCACTGTGGGAGGACCCAGATTTTATACTGTGGAATAAACAAGCTGACATCACTTCTAGTGCAGGAACACCTGGTTTCATCATCCTCTTGGTGTATTGGTTTTGCATGGTCTGGTTTTGGTAGCAGGGGAGCTACAAGGGTGGCTTCTGTGAGAAGCTGCCAGAAGCTTCTTCCATGCCTAACAGAGCCAATCCTTGACAGCTCCAAAGATGGACATGCTGCTGGCCAAGGCTGGGCCAATTAGAAATGGTAGTAACACCTCTGTGATTACATATTTAAGAAGAAATCAAAACAAAGGTTGGTACGCAGTTTTAATTTGGGCCAGAGAAGAGCAGAGTGAGAACATGTGAGAAGAACAACTCTGCAGACACCCAGGGCAGTGAAGAAAGAGGGACAGGAGCCACTCCAGGCACCGGAGCCGAGATTCCTCTGCAGCCCATGGTGAAGACCATGGTGAGGCAGCTGTTCCCCTGCAGCTCCTGGAGGTCCACAGGGATGCAGAGATCCACCCACAGCCCCTGGAGGAGCTCACCAGAGCAGGTGGGTGCCTGAGAGGAGGCTGTGACCCCATGGGACACTCATGGAGAGAGGGTCCCTGCTCCCATGCTGGAGTAACCTGTCCTTGAAGGACTGACCCTGTAGAAAGGTGACCCACATTGCAGCAGTCTGGGGAGGACTGTTGCCCCTGGGATGGACTCATGTTGCAGCAGTTTGCAAAGAGGTGTTGTACGTGGGATGGACTCACTCTGGAGAAGTTAATGGAGAACTGTCTCCTGTGGTAGGGACCCCACAGAGCAGCAGAGGAACAACTCCTCCCCCTGAGCAGCAGGAGAAGCCACAGATGATGAATTGACCATAACCCCCATTCCCTGTCTCCTTGTGCTGCTGGGGTAGAGCTGGGAAGGAGGGAGTGTTGAGGGAAGGTGGTTTTAAGGGCTTATTTTGTTTATTATCCTGCTCTGATTTTGTTAGTTCATTTCATATCTCAAAGCTGAGCCTGTTTTACCTGTGACAGTGTTTGATGAGGGATCTCTCTTGGTCCTTATCTCAGCTCATGAACCCTTCGTTACATATTTTCTCTCCTCTGTCCAGCTGCAGAGGGGAATGAGTGGCTCTCATGGGTGCCTGGCATCAACCCACAGCATATGGGTTCCATCCAAACCCTGGCCAGGGCTCAAGAATGAACCATGAGAGCTGGCTTTGATGATGTACCTCCAAACAAAGCTAGGTATCTGATTTCATTGCCTTGACCATCCCCTAAACATGGAAAGATAAATGCATTCATATCACATTACATATTTCACTAATGATCACGGATATTTCACTAATTAGCGGATACAAGTATCAATGTTTGGTTGGAAGGTTCATCTAGAGATCAACTCTGGTGCAGGGCCTGTTGTTCAGGCCTCAGTACTTCAATTTCTGACGTCAGTCCGCATCCTGATGGATGTTCCTTCTCCTGCATTCATCCAGGTGCCTCCAGGGAACCAGGAGGACGTGGAGACCACTAGCCAGGTGTCTTCCCAGTGTGGATCACCTGAAACATAGGTCTTCACCCAACATGGATCACCAGGAATGTGGATCACTGTGTTTTTGCACAATATGGGTCACTGTGGATAATGCAATGTGAGTCCTCTAGTGGGTGAGGAAGTTGGAGCAGCAGACAAAACCCTTCCCGCAGCTAGAGTACTTGCAGGGCTTCCCCTACTCATGGGTCCGTTGGTGTGAAATCAAGGCAGAGCTGCAGGAGAAGCTCTTCCCACACTCAGGACACTCGTAGGGCCTCTCCCCGGTGGATGCACCGGTGGATGGTGAGGTGGGAGTTGCGTTTGAAGCCCTTCCTGCAGTCAGGGCAGCGGAAGGGCCTCTCTCCTGTGTGTGTCTGCTGATGCATGAGGAGATGTGAGCTGATCCTAAAACTCTTCCCACACTCAGGACACTCGTAGGGCCGTTCCTCGCTGTGGACCTTCTGGTGGCAGATCAGGTGGGATCTGATGCTAAATCTCTTTCTGCAGTCAGAGCACTGGTAGGGCCTCTCCCCAGTGTGGACAAGCTGGTGGGTGAGGAGATGGGAACTCCGTCTGAAGCTCTTCCTACACTCCCCACACTTGTAGGGTCATTCCCCACTGTGCACCCGATGGTGGATGATGAGGTTGGAGCCATCACTGAAGCCCTTCCCACATTCCAAGCACTTGTACAGCTGTTCCCTGGTGTGGATCTTCTGGTGGCAGATCAGGTGAGATCTCTGCCTGAAGCTTTTCCCTCATTCCAAGCACCTGTAGTGCTTCTCCCCAATATCCTTGCTCCGGTGGGCGGACATAGATCCACCTACCCCCAAAACGAGGCCATCCTTGACTTGCAGGCTCCACATCCGAGGCCAATCTGTTGCCAAAATGATAGTAACGTCGGCTCCTGTATTGATCATGCCTGTAATGGAATAGGAGCCATTGTTATTAGACAGTCTACAGTCAAGCATTGGATGACCCTTCCCCACCACTTCTGCCCAGTGCGCGCCAGGGGACTTGCTGTCCTTTGGAAAAGTCGCTGGCAGGACAAATGCCTGTGCAATGTCATAATCTTTAGGAAGGAAAAACGGCGGAAAATGACATTTAACAATCACATTGAATTTCCCCTCACTGTCCAGCTGACTAATCGTRGGGATGACTTCCACTTCTGGTGGTGTGTTGTGAGGATCTCCGAAAGTAAATATAAAATCAGTACTTATCACGTTGTTGACACGGCAGGGAAGGCTGTAGACTTGCTGGTATTTCATCTGAGTCCCGTTCAGTAGCTTCGCTGAAAGTTTTTGAATTGGGGCAGCTTCTCCATTTCTGTCGTCATGCGGGGCTGCCCTTTCAACGTGTTTGGATTTCAGTTTTTTGGCAGGTTTTCTGCAGTTGGTGGTGCAGGAGCTCTGGGTTTGGCTGCAACAACAGGCTTAGGAACAAAATGAATAGGTGCAGGGGCCCGACAGAATTTTGCAGTGTGGCCCTTTTTTCCACACCTCGCACAAACCCATAAAGAYYTGTCAWTTTTGTTTTCCTCTACATTGGCAGGATGTGCTAAAAGCCTTCCTGTTGACTCTCCCCYTTTTTTCTGTGTGTCGYTAGAATCAGTTACATGCCTCATGCAGGCCTCTGTAATTTGCAGCAATGAYGGHGGTGGTTTGAATGGCAGTATTTTTATGACTGCTTTACATGTATCATTGGCATTTAATTTCRCAAARTCTGTTATTATTCTYTCATGGACTGAGACATCATCTATTTGTGCTTCTACTGCTGCTGTCAACCTGTCTACAAAATCCATAAAATTCTCATTCAGGCCCTGCTTGATGGCAGTGTAACTGATCTTTATGGTTGTTTTTGAAGGCATTGTAAAGAATACCTTCTCTGCAACCCCCCATATTATTTCCAGGACTTCTTTAGGTATTTGTCCTGCTTGRTCTTGTGGTTTAGTAAATTGCCCTTCCCCTATTAAATGATCAATTGTAATATTCGCATTATTAGGATCTCTTAGGATGACTGGCAACTGCTCCTCTAGCTGTTCCTTCCACAGGCCGTTCCATGATTTGAATTYGGTAACGGATAGYAGGCATGAAATAATTCTTTTTATATCATGTGGTACCAAAACATTTGCAGTACAAGTTGCATTAAAAATATTTTTAAAATACTGGCTATCTTTACCGTATTCTTTATATGCTTTRCAGACATCTTTGATGTTATTATAATCGAATGGTTTCCACTGTGGATTCAATCCTTGCCTGCTATAAGTAACCGGAGCAGCGAAAGGGGCGGCCGCTGTGTAGGCCTCTTTGTTTACAAAGTCATCCGAGATGGAGTCTCTTACGGCGGGGTAGGCTGAGTTCCCGAGCCCTGATGGACAAGGGTCGGTGGGGGCGGCGCGACCGAAGGGTGCGGGGTGGGAACCTCCACCCGACTCCTCCCCTGCGATGTCGTCACAGGGAGGAGCGGGGGCGGCACCGAACCGCCCTCGCATGACCTCGGGGGATGGAGCGATCAGGATGGACAGGTCCGGAGGACTCAAGGGGCACATCCGGTGAAGAGAGGAAGGGGTTCCGGGAAGACAGCCGAAAGGGATTGTGGGAAGAAGAAGGGGTTTTGGCGCGCTCTGCCATGCGGCCGCCGCCATTCTGGGACTCAGGGGACACGCCCCCTGGGATAGCTCTTTTACTTTTTACGTTCAAACTGGGGCTTTCAACCGGGGAAAAAGGACAGGAGAGAGGGTTTAGGGACAGATCCGAACCAGCATGGCCACCACTAGACCAGCAGGGGTGCAGAGAGCACTGGAGAGAGGCAGGAAGCTGGTGGCAATCCTGGGCCTTTTGGCTTTTTCCTCTTTTCAGTATGCTCCACTGTTGGAGTCCAAAGTGCAGGGAATATTTCTCTGCCTGTTTTGCGGGGTTCTACCCCCCTGGACAACCCCGTCTTTGACCTTCGTCCACGGAGAAAATTACCTACTCTCTGGGAGGAAGTAGAATCTACACTGGTGTGAATTAGGTGATAGAACATTATATAAGATTGTCACGGGGTGAAAATTTAGAGGTGTTGGGTTTGTTAATATAGCAAAATAGATAAGAAACAAAACCTTCAAAATGGATGATTGTTGTTGTTTTAGGCCTTCTTCTTTCTTCTTTCTCTACTCCATTTTCTGCGGCAGAAGTGGATTGAGAGGATTGGGTGAAAAATGCCGCAGTTCCTTTCATGTGACAGAACGATTTACTGAACATTGGTAGAAAAGTAAAAATATCTTTCATTTCGGGTTTTCATTGGGTAATTTACCTTTAAAAGAACACTGTTATCTTGATAACTCGGCTTCTCCCTTGTGCTTTCTAAGAGGAGTCATTTTGTGCCTTGGCTCCTTTTCTGATAAGACTTAATAAACAACTATCTGAGAGCAAAAGCGTGGAGAAGTCCCGTTCGTCTGCAGAGCCTGGGCAAGAGCTCGGGGAATCCTCCCCCATCAGGGGAGGCTCAATTAAGACACGGTAAAGTGTCACTCCACTCAGGGGACGCAGGGAAGGAGAAACGGATTTTTGGGGAAGGGGGAATCGGGGAACTGGGGACTTTAACTGATTCAGCGGCTTTTTTTTTTGCTTTCCTCTCCAATATCACTGCATTTTTGATTTGCAATAAAAGTGGGATAAATTCCTCCACTGATTTATCTTTAAAATTCTGTAAATCTATTATCCGATCTCCTACCATGTTCCAAAATGAGATTTTTTTCACATCAGCAGTTGTGGCACGAGGAAAGTAAAAAAACACCCATCTGATTAATCTTCTTAACAGGCTTTTTGAAAACCTAAACCCCCCCGATTTCAGGGAACCCGCAACTTGGGAAAAACTCTCTCTTCGCAGTGCCGATGATCGACTCCCCATTTTAGAACCGACAGAAAGTTTTAAAACAGACAGAAAGACACCGCCCTCTACCCTCCTTTGCGTTAAAAACGCAGAAAAGAAAAAAAACCTCAGCCAGTGCAACCGGGACGCGTTTGCCCGAGGGTAAAAAGGTCGCTCCTGAGAGCGCAGCACAGACACAGCCCAGGGGCACAAAAAGGCAAATACTTACCAAAAAACGGTCCACTGGAACGAAGGATCACAAAGGAAGTCCTCCGAGATGGAGCCGGTCCTTGTGGAAAGGAGAAAGTCCAGGCAAAAAGCACGAGGGTTGTCAGCTCCGCCCTTGCAGCACAGCAGTTCTAAAACGAAGCGCAGTTCTTGCAGGGGGACGCAGACGCCGAAACCTTAATTCCTGGCAGGTATCAGAGAGAGAGAGCCCGCCAGAGAGGTCTGCAGGGACCGGACTTCAGGTCCCTGTTTTCGGGCGCCAGTGTGATACTGCCCTGGGAGACGGGTCAGCCTCAGGGGGCACAGGTACCACTGTTTTGAGGCAGCAGCGTCTTTTCCGCAGACACGCACTGAAAAGTGTCGAGTCCCGGCAGCCGCGTGTTCGGGGCAGCACTGGCTCTGTAGCAGCAGGCGTACCCAGAAGCGAGGAGACCCAGAGTTCTAAGTCCCTCAGGTATCCCGGAGATGAAAGAGGTAAGAGAGAGGACCACTCCGTGAAACCTTCCAGGGATTTATTTCCCCGAAAGCAGAGGGCAGGAAATGGCCACCGAACCAGAATCTCCCGTGCTTTTTCTACGGGGGTGGCATAGAACAAAACACCCAATAGAAAACAAGTCCGGAGGAGGATCCCAAGGACACAGAACCAATGGCCCGGTTACAGAGGAGGGGATTTACAGAACGAACCTATGAACAACCGAACTTAACAGAACTTTCTGGAGAAGTGGTGCGGGCTCAGAACCGGGTCCCGTCCTCGGACTGGTCTTCGCTTTCTGAATCGTCAGCCCATTGGGTAGTCGTGGCGTGATGGACAGCGGGTGGACCCCAAGTGGTCCAAGGCACCCCAACACCCGGCTACCTGCGCAATTCGGGGAGGGTGATGCCCCCGGGGGCGGGCCGGGCTGCAGAAACAGTGACTGACGGAATAGCGAGATACCTCGTTTTCCCTCTTCCTCCTCCTCTTCTTGCTACTCCTCACCCATCCCTCATTGCTCTTCCTCCTCTGGCTCCTCCTCGTCGTCTACCCCCTCTTTCTCCTCCTTAGTCCCGCTTCTTTCTCCTTCTACGTCTATGCTTTCTCTCGCTCTTTCTTCATCCCTCCTCCTTCAGCCCTTCTCCTTCTCCCTCCAGGACCAGCACAAACCCTTGGCCGCCCCTTCCCCTCAAAGTCATTGCATCCCACGGGAGGAGCAGGGATGGTGCTGGGGCAGGTTGAGATGGGGCAGAGCTGGGGCTCTCGGCCTCTCCCACCCGCACTCGGCCCCTGCCGCAGCTGTCCCCGCTGAGACAGTGCGGGGTGGCTTGGCCTGGGTCCTCTCCATCTTCCCCCTCCCCAAATTCCTCTCGCGGGGGGCGCTGGGGGCGAGGGGGGGCACAGGTGGGGATGCCTGGAGTAGCTCCTGCCCCTCCTGCACTGCCTTGGGTGTCTGCAGAGCTGTTCTCTTGGGATCAAGTGTTTTAAGGTCACTTAAAGAATCACCAGCAAACCCCCATCAGCAAAAAGAGACCTCGTATAAAAACGACACTATGACAAAGTTCCTTGGCAAGGTTCACTCTGCCACTTACTGGATGCTTAAAGCACTCTGAGAAACAGCAAACAAAAATCAAAAATCAATCAATTCAAATGTAAATAAACCCAAAACCATTTTTTTGGATGGTGGGGGGGGACCAGAGGAGCAGGGAAGAGAAAAGGACAGAAAAAGGTAAGGATAAAAAGGAATATGGAAGACCCTACTGTTGAATTAAAAGGGTCAGAGTAGACCCCTGTGCAGAACTGAGCCTGGACTTAATCAACAGTTTATGCTCAAAGACCCAACAGCAGTTAAACATAACAGCACTTAAGTGAAACTTGATCAGTAACTTCATGTAGAATTTACTACACCGCAACAGGAACATACCCACAGGCCTGACTTACAAATCAAAAGTACTTCAGACTCCAGGAGAGCAGCATTCCCAGGACATTTGCTATGGCATATTCACCCTTGCACACACATGGACAGAAGGAGTCTGTACGAGGTCCATGCGGGAAATTCCCCTGGAATCCAGTGAAATTCTCCCTTCAGATGCCTTTGCATCTTCCAACTGGGCAGAAGGCCAAGCCTCAAGGAGCAAGGGCTAGGCCCAGGACCCATCGTTGTTTGGGGCTCCCCTGAGTGAAGCAAACAGAAGAGTTCCCATCTCAAAGAGGCCCCAGCACAGGGAGGTCGCTGTCGCAGCTGCTGTGGCCCAGGAGAGTTCCGAGGGTCTCACTCAGGGCCACTGTTAATAGGGCCCAAGGGATGGGCTTTAGTCACAGGCATTTTCCATCCTGGCCCCAGCTCAGGTTGGTGACTTTCTGGGAAAGGTTGAGAACAAAAATATGATCCCACTTGGAGTGTTATTCAGGCAAGAAAAGTGGAGCTTTTTGGACAGCACCAGTTCCTGGAGCAGACAGTGTTTGTGGTAAGCCCTAGAAGAGCTGAGCCCAGGGTCTGATCATCAAGGCCTAAAGAGCATTTCTCAGTTCATGCTTTGGCCTGGACAAGTGTGGAAAAATGGTTAACTAACACAGGCCTTGGGCGAGCAGAGTCCGTGCTAAAAACAAGGTGTTAAAACAAGCATACTGACCTTGAGCGTGCACAGAAAGCCCCTGGCCTGTAGCCAGAAGATGCAGCTGTGCCT
>RAHM01000652.1:0-11042 GCA_003713295.1 Parotia lawesii
GTCTGGTGCACCACACCACCATCTCCTGTTCACTCCTTATAATTACAGTACTTATAAACCCCAACACTAAGAAATCCCCAAAATCCCCTTTAAACACCCCAACAAAAACTTGCCCAACTTTAACTATAACTCTGAACTGAACCGTCTTAACTAACACCCGTACATCCCGCAAACCACGAAACCGCCTAAACTATTAACAACTTCTTAACAAGTTTTATAACAACTCTTATAACAACTCCCCCCTCTAAAACTTTGATCGGGCTTTAGCCTGCATCAATTTTTCTTCTTTTACACCAGGCTTTCATAGTCTTTGTAAATCTTTCTCCACTTCTTGTATTGTCTGTCCAGTTTCTTGGCACTCTTTGGATCATCGGGGAGAGAACTCCTTTGCATTAGCATGACTTTCTCAACTTTTTCCTCTGACATTTTTCTGAGAGACTTTTGTACAACTGAGGTGTTCTCCAACACTGCTTGCACCGTTGTGGTTACTGCCCTGATAACACAAGGAATAATACACGGAAGAAAAATTACTCCTGATAGTACAAATATACCAATGACTACAGCCTTCTTCCACCATTCTCCCTGGAGCCATTTATCAAGCCAGGTGCCCTTGAATAGTGGATTCCAAGTCTGAGGAGAAACATGGGTTAATTTACGGATATTATGGGTGATGTTACGGATAATCTCTCCATTATCATCGATTTCTAGGCAGCACTCTGAGGTATTGAACTTGCCACAGACACACCCTTCCTCGGCTAATAGATAATCTAAAGCCAATCTGTTTTGATATATTGCTGTTCTCATTTGATCCTGCTGGGTGGTTAGTAGATCAATGGCTAGTGTTGTACGATTGGTAACTATTTCTAAGACCGCCTGTAGTCGGATGATTCGATTTAACATATAAATAGGGGTTCGATATCCCCAAGAACCATCCTGAGCCCAGGTGGCAGGGCCGTAGGTTTCTATAATTCTTTCGGGGGTCCAGATGTCTTCTCCCCACTTTTGTGTCCCTCCTACTAAGTCTCCCTTTTCTCTTTTGATGCTATCATAAAGGGGCACGCCTAGATCTTGCTCTGACTCCCGGGGAAGGAGGAAAAACGATGGTCGAATTATTCCTAGCGTGCATGTCCCAGACCATAAACGTGGGAGGGTAGCATAGACTCTCTTCCCACAGATCCAATAGAGGCCACTTGGAGCTTTCCAAAACCCATCGTTAATGTTTCCTATCTCGTATCAAAAATTTTGCTATGTGGAGAATCTCTTGAAATGGATTTGGGTTTCGAGTTGGGCACTCAAATAATTCTTGGGCCTTAATGAAAGAGCACCCTTGACCTTTTTTGTTAGACCAATACAGAGAAGGGGGCTTTGGTAACCACCTGGTGTTTAGATTTTCTACTATTTTATACCTTTTACAAGGCATTTCCCCTACATTCCCGAAAAATAGTAACCCCTTTCTCCATAAACAATCTCCCCCGATGACTTTGTTCTGGAGGTACCATGTTTCTCCATAATCTCTAGGTACACCTATAGGGGATTTTCCGCCTTGTTCGGTGGCTGCCCTTATAATTTCCGCCGCTGTCAAGGCAGTTCCTTCCCAAGGCCAACCTTCAGTGTTCTTAGTTCCTCCACATACCCAACAGTTGGTGATGTTTAATTCATGGCTTATCCTCTCAACCATGTCCATGAATAAATTTCTGCCCTCCCAATCTATTTGAGTCATCCCCGTTTTTAAATGCCCTTCTACTTCCCTTTCTTGGATGGTGTCAATCCTTCCAGCCATTGGGTTCCGAGGGTTGTTGTCGGTGCACATCCAGGGCTCCTTGACAGGGCACTCCCCGTTTATTTTTGTCTCAACGCTTCCTACGTTTTCGGCTTGCCAATATGTTTTTCCATTTTCCTCACAAATGGATACTTTCTCTAGATTGATACACATAGGGTTCAGCCGTGAGTGAATCCGCAGGAGGTATCCTCTGGTCGTCCCCAGATACACCGGATGATAACACTTGCTGCACTTGTCTCTGGCTGTTTCTGCCGAAACAGCCCCATATACCAATAACCAAGCTAAGATGATGTGAAGCCTCCTTTCCACTGCCAGGTGGTTCTTCTTTTCTTTGGTTCATCTCCGCTGCTTTCAGGTGCTCTGGGGTGTGGACTCTCAATCTTTTACTCTATAATGTATCAATCTAGAAAAGTATCTTCGTTTGACAAATTTAGGGTCGAATTACCTGATTGAAGCGGGGAGGGCTCTGTGTCTTGAAGTCCTGGAGGCTTCTGAAACAAAATAGAAAGACAACATTTTAACATGACAATATGAACATTTAACACATATATTTACACTGCACTTTCCCTTCTTTCAATCCCTCTTTCTCAGTCTCTTCCCTCTAATCCAACCTTCATTCTTTTCATCTAATTTAGGGGTTTCTCGGTTGTTACGCTCTTTCTTCCTCCTCAGGCGCTGGCACAGGTCCCTTTACTCTGGTGTGATGACTCCACCCTCTCTCGGCAGTTCTTATTGCCGTTTCTGTAGTGAGAAGGACCTGGTAGGGTCCTTCCCACTTTGGTTGCAGAGGGGTTTCTTTCCAGGTCTTAATTAACACCCAATCTCCCGGTTGGAAGGCATGCACTTTATTGGTGTATTCTGTGGTAAACACCCCTTCTTTCTCAGATCTTCTGAAGTTTTACTGATGACATTGATGTATTTTGATATTTCTTTTTCCCCTTCCTCAGGTGTAACCATTTTGGTGGGAGCTAATAATGGTAATCCATAAAGGGCTTCATAAGGAGACACACCAATATCAGTTCTAGGCCTATTTCTAATGTTTAATAGCGCTAATGGGAGACACTTTATCCAACTCAGCTTTGTTTCTTCAACTAACTTAGTTAAACAGTTTTTGAGAGTTTGATTAGCTCTTTCCACACGGCCTGAACTCTGGGGTCGCCATGGGGTATGTAGCTCCCACTCAATTCTCAATGCTGCAGCTGTTAACTGTAACACCCGCGAAGTAAAGTGTGGACCTCGATCCGAATCAATTGAGTGGACAACCCCATATCTTGGGATGATCTGTTCTAGCAATACTTTACTTACAGCCTGAGCTGACGCTTGGGCGGTGGGGAATGCCTCTGTCCAGTGTGTCAAATGATCTACAATGACCAGTAAATATTTAAATTGCTGTACTTGGGGTAGTTCCATGAAATCTACTTGGATTCTCTGGAAAGGTCGTAGTGCTAGTTCCCTTCCCCCTGGAGAAGTTTTTCTCATCACTTTTCTGTTTATTCTTAAGACAGGTTAAGCAGTCTCGGGTAACTGTTTTAACTAGCTGGAAAATTCCTGGACACACATATGTTCGAAGAAAACTATCACACAGTGCCTGAGTTCCCCAATGTATGGATTCATGAAATCTGGCTAAAATTTTCAGACCTATTGCTCTATTCACTGCCTGTCTCCCATCTGGCATAACCCATTTACCGTCTGAGTCTTGTTTTCCTCCTTCTGCTACAATTAATCGCTGCTCCTTCTCGTCTTAACTGTGGCACTCCAATCTCCACGTCGTTTGCTTCTCCCATCCATTTTATGTTCACTATCTCTCTGTCGGTTGCAGCCTCTTTAGCAGCCTGGTCCGCCAGGTTATTTCCCATTATTTCAAATGAGTTTCCTTTTTGGTGCCCCCTTAAATGCCCAATTGCTATTTCACGAGGTCCTTTTAATGACTCTAATACCTCTTTAATCATTTTCTCATGGATCAGCCCTTTACCCTTTGAGTTAACAAAACCTCTCTCCATCCATATTTTACTGAACGTGTGGGCTACCCCATAAGCATATTTGGAATTAGTATATATCGTTCCACACTCTTGTCTTAACAATTCGAGACTTCGTTTTAGGGCATACAATTCACATAATTGTGCGGACCAGTGTGATGGTAGTCGCCCCTTTTCCATGACTTGTAGATTTTCTCCCTCTACTACCGCATACCCCGACAGTCGTTTACCATCAGTCACTCTAGATGATCCGTCTATAAACAGTCTTTTTCCCGCAGTAAGAGGTTCCTCTTGTAAATCCTCTCTAGCTTTTGTCTGGATGTCTATGGCCTGTATACAGTCATGTTCTAAATTTTCTTCTGGTGTTCCAGAGAGGAACTGGGCAGGATTTTGGATTTTTGTGGTGGTTAACTCTAATTGACTGCAATTACCTAAAATTAGTTCATAGGAGAGCAACCGACTATCTGATAGCCATTGCCCTGCCCTCTTAGAGAGCAGAGCTTTGATGTCATGGGGAGTGTAAACTTTTAACTTCCCTCTAAATACTAACTTTTGGCTCTCTTCTACTAACAACACTGTAGCAGTGACGGCCTGCAAACAAAGTGGCCAACCTCTCCTTACAGGATCTAAGAGCTTAGACAAGTAAGCCACCGGTTTCCTCTGGCCACACCATTGCTGTGTTAAAACCTCATACGCTACTCCTTCTTCTGAGTTGGTAAAAAGTTCGAAGGGTCGCTCTAGGTCTGGTAAACTTAACACCGGGGCTGTAGCCAATTTTTCTTTTAACATCTTNCTCCACCCTCTCTCGGCAGTTCTTATTGCCGTTTCTGTAGTGAGAAGGACCTGGTAGGGTCCTTCCCACTTTGGTTGCAGAGGGGTTTCTTTCCAGGTCTTAATTAACACCCAATCTCCCGGTTGGAAGGCATGCACTTTATTGGTGTATTCTGTGGTAAACACCCCTTCTTTCTCAGATCTTCTGAAGTTTTACTGATGACATTGATGTATTTTGATATTTCTTTTTCCCCTTCCTCAGGTGTAACCATTTTGGTGGGAGCTAATAATGGTAATCCATAAAGGGCTTCATAAGGAGACACACCAATATCAGTTCTAGGCCTATTTCTAATGTTTAATAGCGCTAATGGGAGACACTTTATCCAACTCAGCTTTGTTTCTTCAACTAACTTAGTTAAACAGTTTTTGAGAGTTTGATTAGCTCTTTCCACACGGCCTGAACTCTGGGGTCGCCATGGGGTATGTAGCTCCCACTCAATTCTCAATGCTGCAGCTGTTAACTGTAACACCCGCGAAGTAAAGTGTGGACCTCGATCCGAATCAATTGAGTGGACAACCCCATATCTTGGGATGATCTGTTCTAGCAATACTTTACTTACAGCCTGAGCTGACGCTTGGGCGGTGGGGAATGCCTCTGTCCAGTGTGTCAAATGATCTACAATGACCAGTAAATATTTAAATTGCTGTACTTGGGGTAGTTCCATGAAATCTACTTGGATTCTCTGGAAAGGTCGTAGTGCTAGTTCCCTTCCCCCTGGAGAAGTTTTTCTCATCACTTTTCTGTTTATTCTTAAGACAGGTTAAGCAGTCTCGGGTAACTGTTTTAACTAGCTGGAAAATTCCTGGACACACATATGTTCGAAGAAAACTATCACACAGTGCCTGAGTTCCCCAATGTATGGATTCATGAAATCTGGCTAAAATTTTCAGACCTATTGCTCTATTCACTGCCTGTCTCCCATCTGGCATAACCCATTTACCGTCTGAGTCTTGTTTTCCTCCTTCTGCTACAATTAATCGCTGCTCCTTCTCGTCTTAACTGTGGCACTCCAATCTCCACGTCGTTTGCTTCTCCCATCCATTTTATGTTCACTATCTCTCTGTCGGTTGCAGCCTCTTTAGCAGCCTGGTCCGCCAGGTTATTTCCCATTATTTCAAATGAGTTTCCTTTTTGGTGCCCCCTTAAATGCCCAATTGCTATTTCACGAGGTCCTTTTAATGACTCTAATACCTCTTTAATCATTTTCTCATGGATCAGCCCTTTACCCTTTGAGTTAACAAAACCTCTCTCCATCCATATTTTACTGAACGTGTGGGCTACCCCATAAGCATATTTGGAATTAGTATATATCGTTCCACACTCTTGTCTTAACAATTCGAGACTTCGTTTTAGGGCATACAATTCACATAATTGTGCGGACCAGTGTGATGGTAGTCGCCCCTTTTCCATGACTTGTAGATTTTCTCCCTCTACTACCGCATACCCCGACAGTCGTTTACCATCAGTCACTCTAGATGATCCGTCTATAAACAGTCTTTTTCCTGCGGTTAGGGGTTCTTCTTGTAAGTCCTCTCTAGCTTTTGTTTGAATCTCTACGGCGTGTATGCAATCATGCTCTAAATTTTCCTCTGGTGTTCCGGAGAGGAACTGGGCAGGATTTTGGATTTTTGTGGTGGTTAACTCTAATTGACTGCAATTACCTAAAATTAGTTCATAGGAGAGCAACCGACTATCTGATAGCCATTGCCCTGCCCTCTTAGAGAGCAGAGCTTTGATGTCATGGGGAGTGTAAACTTTTAACTTCCCTCTAAATACTAACTTTTGGCTCTCTTCTACTAACAACACTGTAGCAGTGACGGCCTGCAAACAAAGTGGCCAACCTCTCCTTACAGGATCTAAGAGCTTAGACAAGTAAGCCACCGGTTTCCTCTGGCCACACCATTGCTGTGTTAAAACCTCATACGCTACTCCTTCTTCTGAGTTGGTAAAAAGTTCGAAGGGTCGCTCTAGGTCTGGTAAACTTAACACCGGGGCTGTAGCCAATTTTTCTTTTAACATCTTGAAATTTTTATCATCGGTTTCAGTCCAACTGATTGTCTCTGATTCGCTCAGTTTTTCATATAAAAATTTTACTGACTGGGTGTATTCTTCTATCCATAATTTACAATATCCAATTAGTCCTAAAAATTTTCTCACATCTCTTTTTGTTTTWGGAGAGGGTATGGAAACTATTCCTTGGATTCTTTCAACACATAATTTTCGATACCCTTTCCCAATGACATGACCTAAGTATTTTACCTCTTTTTTGACGAATTGCAATTTCTTTTTAGAAACTTTCAGCCCCTTATTTCCTAAAAAGTTTAACAGACCTACAGTACCCCTTCTGGTGCCTTCTTCATCTTTTCCTGAGACTAATAAGTCATCTACATATTGTAATATTTGGGTACCTTCTTCTGGAGCATATTGGTTCAATATCTCTTCTATAGCCTGCCCAAACAGATTCGGAGATTCCGTAAACCCTTGGGGAAGTCGGGTCCATCGCAACTGGATCTTATTTCCTGAACCTGGTTCTTCTCATTCAAAAGCAAAGAGATCCCGACTGTCCTCATCCAGAGGACAGGCCCAGAAGGCATCTTTCAAGTCAATAACACTGAACCAACTATGCTCCGGGGGCACCCTGCTTAATAGTGTGTATGGGTTGGGGACCACAGGAAACCGGGACTCTACATTCTTATTTATCTCCCTCGGATCCTGAACAAGTCTGTACGTCCCATCGGGTTTTCTTACGGCTAATATAGGAGTGTTATAAGATGACATACACTTTTCTAGAATCCCTTCTGTTATTAATTCTTGTATAATAACTGCCAATCCTTTTCTTCCTTCTTGGGAGATAGGGTATTGTTTAAGTTGAACTTTTGGGGTTCCAGGCTTCAGTTTCATGTTAATAGGAGGGCTATCACGATAACCCCTGTTTCCTTCTCCAGCTCACACCTTAGAATTTATACAACATTCATCTTCTTCTCTCAACTTCATGACCTTTACTATCATCTTGTTCCCCTCGGGGACAACTCCAATCTTTAACTTAACTTGCAAATCTCTTCGTAATAGGTTGCACCCTGCCTGGTCTAAATACAATAGGTCTCCTACCACCTCCCGTGAATTTCCTTTTATTATTACATTTTTTATTATGGGAGCATTGAAAGGTTCTCCTTTTGCTCTGGTAACTCTACATGTTTTATCACTTATCATACATCCTTTTGGAACTTTTCCCACACATGATCTATCCGCACCTGTATCTACTAAAAATTCAACTTCTTCCCCGTGGGGTCCAATTTCTAAATTTATCAAGGGCTCTGATTTAAAATGATGGTTCATCCCCAGAGGGTAGAGCCCCTGACACCCCTAATCTTCAGCTTCTCTGAGCTGTGCTTCTTTATATATCCTCTGATCTCTCTCCCACCTTTTACATTCTGTTTTGTAGTGTCCCTTTTCCCCACAGTAATAGGAACTTCCTTTTGGTTTCCATTGGAATCCCTTTCCACTGTCAGCTTGGGTTTGGAATTTCCCGAATCCTCTCTCTTGGGTTTCTTTTGCCGCTGCCATAAAAATCTTAGCTTTCGCCTTGGCTTTTTCCTCGTCCCTCCTCAAATACACTTTTTGGGCCTCTTTTAATAATTCATTTATTCCTCTGTCTTGCCAGTCATCAAATTTTCTCTAATTTTCTCCTGATGTCTGGCCAAGACTTTGTAACATATTGTACCTTTAGAACCACTTGCCCTTGAGGACTTTCGGGATCTAATCCTGAATACAATTGGAAATTTCTTTTCAACCTTACCAGCCAATCAGTGGGGGACTCCTCTTTTCCTTAGTATGCATCGAATGCCAATTTTAGATGGTTGGTTTTTGGGACTGCTTCTCTAATGCCTCTAATTACTAGACTACGGTATTCTCTCATGTTTCTTCTCCCTTCCTCATCATTTGGATCCCAATTTGGTTGTGTGGAGGGCATCTTGTGATCCCCTGGTGGTCCTAACCTATTTTCCCTTTCCCATATTCTTATCCTGGCCATCCGAATCAATTGAACTTGAACTGGAGAACAAGATATTTAGAATGGAGTTAAGTTCTTCCCATGTGTACACATTTGGCCCTAAAAACTGGTCTAAATGTTGGGACACCCCTACAGGATCTTCCATAAGTGGTCTAATTTCCTTTTTAAAGCCTCTAACTTCTGAGGCTGTGAGGGGAGCATTTACAAAACCTATTCCTCCCCTGGCTCCTCCCATTGGGACCTCTCTAAGGGGATATAATTTCCCTTCTGTCAAGGGGTTCTGCGCAGTTTGGGCACAAGTTCCTAAATATGGTCCTCTATATGAGTTATCTAATTTTTGCGGTTCCGTTCTTAAGACCTCAGTAGTATCTACTTGTTGTGAGGTGATTTCTTGTGTCTTGTTAGTATCGGGTGTGGGAACCGGGGATAACAATGGAAGAGGGATGGTTCGGGTCACGGTTTGGGAGCTGTCCTGTTCTTTCAGAGGAGGGGATGTTAATGATACAGTGAGGTTTACAGGGGGAGGTTGGGAATCAAAGGAAGGGGTGGTTAGTAGTTGAGACAGTTGTGGTGGCTGGGGTACGATTGCTGGTATTAGAGGTGGCGGAGGGGGATGATGCACTATAGGTGGTGTTAAGGGTGGCGGTGGTGGCAGGTGCACTATGGGTGGTGTTAGAGGTGGTGGGGGTGGCAAATTATCTAAGGGGTCCCATTTAAGATTAGGTGTTTTCCTCTCTAATGTCTCTTTTCTCTTAGCTGTTACCTTATACACTTCAGCCTCCTCCCAACAACCCTTCCAACACTTTGCATGCCTTCTTTCTATGTCCTCTGTTCCTGTCCTAGCTTCTACCATCACAACTAATGCTTCACACAACCACTTCTCCTTAGTTCCATACTTGGGCCAGTATACTGGAGCCTCAATTATCTTATTTGCTGGCCACACATCTGTACAATAATAAATCATCTGCAATCTTTCTAAATCTTTACACTCTTCAATCTCATTCCACTTTCCTAACATCTCTGCTAAAGGACTATCAGGAGGAATAGGCACCAACTTCTCTTTTGACCTAACTCTCTTTGATGGTTTTCCCACACACTGTCCCATCTTTGCTAACAACTGTTATTCAACTGGCCACTCACAAACACCTTTGTTACTATTCGCTGGCTACAAGATATTACTAATTCACCAGGGTTAGATACAACTTCAAATCTTATGTACTAAAAGAAATACAGGGGAGTTACTAAGAAAGGTTAAATACAAAGAACAAAACAAGAGAAAATAGCACTGATGGAAACTTAAGCTTGTAAACTTATTTAAATAATACGAACTGTAAATTACTGTTAAACAAATGAGGGTTAAACAGTTAAAGCGAGCTCAAGCCGAAGCTTAAGCTTAACTTAATATGTTCCTATTGTGGGAACTTTGCATGGGAAACTCCCTTGCTCTTGTACCTTTCCAAGATGACTACCAATCCAACTTCCTTCTGGAAGGTCCACTCAAGATGGCGTCCTGACTTTGACTTCCGGTTCCTCGACCTACACAAGATGGAGTCTCTACTAGTTAACTTCCGGTCCACCCAAGATGGAGGACCAATACCTTTTCCAGCACCTGAGTACCCTCACTCAAAATGGCGTCAGGTCCCCTCTTTGGCTTCCAGACGCCCTCACTCAAAATGGCGCCTAACACGCCCTCAGAAAAGGACCTCCTCCCCTTTGAGTGGTACAACTGATGATAACTCGTAGCAACACTCGAACTCAGAAAACCCTTTAAATCAAACCTTCCCGAAACTTAACACACCAAAGTAACTGCCTTCTTAAAACGTTCAAATTAAACCTAAGTCTAACGAAATCTTACTAACACAAATTAGAAACTCAACGCTAATATAACAGAAATTACAAATCACAAATCGTTCAACCTTCCTCACCAGCAGACGGCTCAGGGACTTTTGGGTGGTCCCCTCACTCTGAGACCTCGCCTGCTGGTCCTTTACGAAGCCCGAGCACGCTCGAGTAACCGTCTTTAATTGGCAGAGTCAAGTCTAAAGCCCCTGTGCCCCAACCCAGCGCAGAGAACTTCACCATCTCAGAGCAAGAGAGCCCGGATCAACCTGGGCAGGCTAAGGGACAGTCGTCGAGGAGACCGATCCTTCACCCCCTCCCTCTCCTCCTGGGGCTGGAGGCTTTCCTGGGGGTCCCTGGGAATCCGCTCTCCCTTATCCCTGTCCACCCACAGGTACTGCCCCTCACCCCGCGGGTCCCTTCCCCTCACTTACTGCCCTGGGTACCTATTCCCCCTTCCCTTTACACTCTACTCCTCCCGCCTCTGCCCGGTAGGAGGACAATCCCTGGATTGGGGGTCAGCTTATTCTCACTGGTCCCCGACTCAAGAGTATTCAAGGGAAGGGTCCTAGTCCACCCCTATACTCCCGATCCGGGTACCTAGCA
>RAHM01000652.1:11780-86835 GCA_003713295.1 Parotia lawesii
TATCCCCGTCCCTTCCCGTAGGTCCCCTACCTTACGGGTCTTCACTCCTTCCCGTGGGGGTTCTCCATTTTCCCGTCTGTGGGTTGTTCTCTCTACTTCTCCGGGCTCAGCTCGCTGGTTCCCTGTAGCGGTCTCGGTGTGATGTTAAATCCAAGTCCCGGTATGATGGCAAAATCCGGGTTCCTCACTAGGGTGGTCCGTGGACCAAAAATTCCAAATCGTTCACTGGCACCGCCCGTGGGCGGAGCTATCCTGGACGAGTCCCCAGAAATTGAAATAAATGGGAGGGGCCAGTTGTCCAGAACGACTGACTGGTTTATTAACAAAAAGGAAGGCGAAAACAAGAGGAAAGTCAAAGCAGAACAATCTAGGTGGAGGAACTAGGAGGGGGAGTAGCCCTCTCCAGACCCAGAGGCGGGAGGCTCTCTCTGTCAGCTTCCATAGTTGAAGTGCTGAGGAGCTAAGCACGGTCTGAGGGGGGCATCACTTTTTATACCCCCCTTAAGTCCCTGATTGGTTAGTCCCATTTAGTCTCGCTGATTGAAGGAAGCTTTCCCGCTCGTTGGATGGTGGTTGGCTCGCTGTCTAGGTCCTCCTTCTCCCCTCATGGCGCGATGCCTGATTGGATCTAGGTTCCAGTCGAAGGGCAGAAGGGGATTGGTTGATCTTGCTGTCTCTTTCTAGATTAAAAGTCCTCTCTGAGGTTGCTCAGGGTCTGGTGCACCACACCACCATCTCCTGTTCACTCCTTATAATTACAGTACTTATAAACCCCAACACTAAGAAATCCCCAAAATCCCCTTTAAACGCCCCAACAAGAACTTGCCCAACTTTAACTATAACTCTGAACTGAACTGTCTTAACTAACACCCGTACATCCCGCAAACCACGAAACCGCCTAAACTATTAACAACTTCTTAACAACTTTTATAACAACTCTTATAACATAAAGCACATTTCAAATCTATTTATTCCGCTTTACAGAAAAATATTTTGCAGCCAGAGAAGAGAAATTTAAAAACTCATTTTTATTTTAACAAGATGAAAAGAATTTTGTTTATTAATTAAGTAAATCTTAACTTTTTACAATTAACAAGAAATCAGCATATTAATTTCTGATCACCCAGCAAAGAACATGTGAGATGTGTCAAGTCTTAGCTGAGGCATTGTAAAACAAGGACAACTTTCTTCTAAATTACTGGGGAAACTGAATAGAATAAAACTTGTTCCTAGACAGTTTTAAAATCGTGTACTACCCAAGTTTATGGTCATTAAAGTATTAAGCAGGTAAATGAGAAAATCAGGCTGAAAAACAGACAGGTCATTTTATGTGCTCTTAAATAAAGTTTTAACCAGCAACAACAGGAAGAAAAACACTTGTTATTAGCTTTATCTGATTTCTGTTCATTAAATTGGGACCAAACTAATAGATGGGGAGCAGCTATCAACAGTTCATGCTACCAGATGTTACCACTATATAGATAATAGATTTCATTTAATAGGAAAAGATCCCTATACCAGCAGTCCTGAATTCCACTGGGAATATAATAGAAAAGGTCCTCCAGAGCCCGTTTAAAATTTCCTCAGACAGTGACCAGAACTTCTGGGTTTCTGTAAAGCAAAATACTCTTTTTTTTTTTTTCCAATGTTCATGGATGCTTTTTATATCTGCTAAAATTACTTATAATAGTAACAATAAATTTGTCTGATGAGATTGACATTTCCATGTTAACTAAAAGTTAATTTAGTGGCAGATCTCACATGATAGAGATACAATTCTATTTGATTTTTTTGCAGGACAAAAGATTAGATGCGCTAAATTAGAGCTATACAGAAGTTTTCTTAAAGAGTACTTGGCTTTTATAGCTAAGATTCCTTCCTGGTGAGAGAAAGTAATTCTTAAATTAAGTTTCTGGATAATGTGATTTTTCTAAATGATTATTATTTGTTCTTTCATTATACTCTTCTTTAATTTGATTACATTACTTTTAATCTGTTTGTTTATATACACAGAGGAATAGTAAAGTAAAATTATCAGGAACAGTGTAAATTGCTTTGCATAAGTCCAGGTGGTCAGAAGGTCACCAGACTTGTCAGGCACAATTTCCCCTTTGTAAAGCCATCTTGGTTGTTACCAATCACTTCTTCATTTCCCACGTGCCTTAGCATAGTTTCCAGGAGAATCTGTTCCATGATCTTACCTGGCACTAAGGTGAGACTGACTGGTCGATATTTCCCCCAGTTTTCTGCTTTCCCCTTTTTATAAATGGGGGTTATATTTTGCTTTTTCCAGTCATTGAGGACTTCACCTGCCTGCCACAATTTTTCAAAATTGATGGGAAATGGCTTAGCAGCTTAGCAGCTATGAGCTCCCTTGAATCTCATCAGGTCCTCCCATGGACTTGTACAGGTTCCTTAGGTGGTCTCAAACCTGATCCTTTCCCATACTGGGCTTAGAGTCTTCATTCTCCCAGTTCCTGAATTTGAGTTTGTTCTCAGCTTGGGTAGTGTGTCTGGGGCACTTCCTTTTGAAGACTGAGGTACAGAAATCATTGAGAACCTCATCCTTCTCTTTGTCCAGGGTAGTCAGGTCTCCTGTTTCCTGCTACAGAGGGCCCACATTATCCCTAGACTTTCTTTTGTTTGCAGCATACCTATAGAAGCCCTCTCTTTTATCCTCCTTGTTGGGATGCATTGCTGCTGGACTATGATTCTAAACTAAAATGACACTGTTTTCTTATTCTTATAAGTTATTGTACATTGATTAATTTAATTACATTTAAAGTATGTAATGGCTAGTATTTAAAATGATGTTTTATGAAGAATTTTAATTAAAATCTAATTCCGAGCCTTAATGTTGACATTATAAAAAAGTAAAAATTAATAACCTAGTAGAGAAATTATTCCTTTTCTCTTTGTCACAGAATTAAAAACGGATATGAAAACTAGCAACTTGCATATGAAGCCATGAAATTGCTTCAGAAAACTTGCATAGACATGAGATTAAGTGAAGGAAGGAGCTAAATTATAAGCTTTGGAGTCAGGCATTCAAAAGGGTTAGAGAAAGAATAAGAATAGTGCCAAAATTTCTTCATAGATTAAATCTTTTCACGTGAGGACTTTAAATAGCTAACAAAGTTAAACAATAAGTTAATAAAATATTTCTTTTTTGGATATTCTGTTTTACACTTCTATTCATAAAATGTTCAATTGCTTTGCACTACACAGAGCAATAGCTGAACCACAGCTCAAAAATCTCCTTTGACTTAAAACAGAGTTCTGTCTTACTACATGACTTCCATTCTTTAAAGCTGATTTAAAATGGCCCTTAACTATCTCATAACCAAAAAATCAAAATTCTAATGGCAGCAAAAACTCAAACTGTGTCTATGTGTACATTCTGCATATAGATTGTATATAGCTTTTATAAATATTTAGGTTTTTTCTCTGTCTGTGGTGGACTGGAACTGGTTCAGTCCTGTCTAAACTTTGGACTTATCATCAGTGTTGCTGCATCCTGGGGTGGTATGTTCACAGCAAAGCACTCAAGATCACCCTGTCTGTCCACTCTAGCTGTTTTTCTCTACAGCATCCTTACTATAATGCATCTACATTTCAGTGACATCTGCGTCGTTGTTTCTTTTCTCTTGCATTCCCCTCCAGTAGTCTCACAGCGCACTCTAAGATTCGATGGAAAAAGGCCCTAAGTACACTAATGGCACCCAGAAACAGACATTGTGTTCCCAGTACTACAGTTCCCAGCGGTACAGCGATAAGTACACATCAATTTGTTTGCACAGAAGCACTGCCATAGGGATGCTTCATGCATACAGAGTGTTCTTTTTGGATAGGTGATTCAAACCTAGAAGAAGCACATTATGAACACACATGCAGTTAAAAAAATAAGGCTTGCAGTTGTTACTATCCGAATGATAGATCAGTGCTTGAATACAATTTTTTTTCCATTTATGATATGGATGGGACTTCACACAGCTGAGCAGTTCAAATAAACCACTCAGCTTCAGGCACACATGATTGACAGATGACAAAAAAACCTCAACGCAGCTGTAAAAGCAAACATGTGGTATTTAAATTTACAGCATTCATTTTCTTCCAGGAACTTAGCATTATCATCTTCAAAAACCACTTGTTAGAGACAAGTTGTTGTCTTCAACAGCAACCATCATCTTCACATTCATTTGTTCCTTATTAAAACTATGATTTCAAAGTTTGTAATTTTAAAGATTTCTTCCTATCTATGTTTTATTCAATTTCATCTTTTATTAAAAAAAGAAAACAGAGAGAGAGAGTGAAAAGTTGAAACACATACCATGGTATAGAAGCTGGCACTTTAAAACAATTGCTAAATAATTTGAAGTGGGACAAAGCAAAATTAATTTTGGAGGCTTGTGCTTCACAGATGAAAATCAGCCTTAGGAGCCAGCTCTCTGCAGATACTGCTTGTAGAGGCATGTTAAATGCCCCACTTTAGACAGCAAAAGCTTATACACCCCATCCACTTGCAGCAGGACTATACCTGTTTGACTCAAAGGCTCCTTTGCTCAGTCAGACTCTTTCAGGTTGTTCTTATGCTGGTTTTTTTTGTTTCTTTCTTTAAGAAGATTTCTTAAAAATATTTATTAAAAGCATAAAATTTTCAAAACACTTAAAAGCCTGCGTAAGTTTTCTAATATTTAGTGAACCACGTCTTTAATACTCCCAATTTTTTGTCCATTCAACAAATACTGCAGAAAGTGGTTTTTTTGTCAAGCTTTCTCTCCAGTACTCCTCTCTAAAATAGGGAGCTCGTTTCAGTATTGGTATCTCTCTTAGTGCTCGTTCATTATCTGGTAAACCTAAAAACTCAGAACAAATCCAAACACAAAAAAGCAACAAATGGTATAGTTAAAAATTACTAAAAAAAAAATTACAGTTTTTATTCATTATATACCAAGGAAGATCTTCTCCACCTTAACTCAACATGATGGTTGTTGTCTTAGTGTCTAGTAGAGAAAGTAATTATTTTATGCAATTTTGAGTCTATTCACTTTGAGATTCAACAAGTAAAATATTGTAAACGCTTTACTGCACTCTGGCTTTTGATGCATTTTAATATATATAGTTGGGTCAATTTCAGCACAGAATCATAGAATGGGTCAGGCTGGAAGGAACCACGGTCGGTCATCTGGTCCAACCTCCCTGCTCAAGCAGGGTCATCCCAGAGCACATGGTACAGGATTGTGTCCAGGCAGTTCTGGAATATCTCCCACAAGGGAGACTCTACGCCCTCTCTGGACAATCTGTTGTCACCTGCACAGTGAAGTTCTTCCTCATATTCAGCTGGAACTTCCTGGGCCTCAGTTTCTGCCCGTTGCCTCTTGTCCTATTGCTCAGCACCACCAAGAGGAGCCTGGCTCCATCCTCTTGACACCCTCCTTTCAAGTACTTATAGACAGTGATGAGATCCCCTCTCAGCTGCCTCTTCCTGAGGCTGAACAGGCCCAGCTCCTTCAGCCTTTCCTCATAAGAGAGATGCTCCAGTCCCTAAATCATCTTTGTAGCCCTTTTCTGGATGTGCTCCAGGAGCTCCATGTCCTTTTTGTACTGAGGAGCCCTGAACTGGACACAGCACTCCAGATGTGCCTCACCAGGGCTGAGTAGAAGGGCAGGATCACCTCCCTCGAGCTGCTGGCGATGTTCTTCCTAATGCACCCCAGGATACCATTGGCCCTTCTTGACCACAAGGACACGCTGCTGACTCATGGACAGCTTGCTGTCCACCAGGATCCCCAGGTCCTTCTCCACAAAGCTGCTGTCCAGCATGTCACCCCAGCCTGTGCTGCTGTCTGGGGTTGTTCCTTCCCTGTGTTTGCCTTTGCAGAACTTCAGACAGTTCTTCTCTGTCCATCTCTTCAATCTGTGGAGGTCCTTCTGAAGCACAGCACAGCAGTGGTATCAGCCACTCCTCCCAGCTCAGAGTCACCAGCGAACTTTCTGAGGAGGTATCTGCCCCTGCATCCAAGTCATTGATAAATAAGTTAAATAATTCTGGGCCCACTATTGAACCTTGAGGGACACCACTAATGACAGGCCTCCAACCTGATCGTGTGCCACTGATTATGACCCTCTGGGATCTGCCATTCAGCCAGTTCTCAATCCACCTCACTGCCCACTAACCCAGTCCACACTCCTTGAGTTTGCCTATGAGGATGTTGTGAGAGACAGTGTGGAAAACCTTGCAGAAGCTGAGTTAGACAACAGCCACTGCTCTCTCCTCATCCATCCAGGTGGTTGTTTCATTGTAGAAGGCTATCAGGTTGGTCAAGTGTGTTATATCTTTAGTGAATCCATTCTGATTGCTTCTGATCACCTGCTGTCCACATGGATAGAGGTGGCCTCCAGAATGTGGTGCTCCATCGGCTTTCCAGGAATTGAGATGATTGGTGGTTCTCTGGGCCCTCCTTCTTGCCCTTTTTGAAAATTGGGGTGACATTTGCCTTCTTCCAGTCTTCAGGCACCTTTCCCAAACTCCATGACCTTTCAAAGATGATGGTGAGCAGCCTCACTACGATTTCTGCCAGCTTCTCAGCACTCAAGGATGTATCCTGTCAGGGCCCATGGACTCGTGGATGTCATTTGCTCAGTTTGAGAAAACTCAATTCAAACAGTTACTTTTTTCAGTTATTTGCTCTGATGTGAATTCACATGAGGCAATGCTTCTTTTGTAACCTAATAGTAAGCAAGGAATCCATGCATCTCAAATCATTAGATATATGAAACAGGAGTTGCTGGAGCATGTCCAGAGAAAAGCAACAAAGCTGGTGAAGGGCCTGGATCCAAATCTTATGAGGATCTACTGAGGCAGCTGTGGGTTTTTAGCCTGCAGAAAAGGAGGCTCAGGGGAGACCTTATTGCTCTCTACAACTACGTGATAGGAGGTGGGAGTGTGATGGGCGTCAGTCTCTTCTCCCAGGTAACGAATGACAGGACCAGAGGAAATGGCCACAAGTTGAGCCAGGGGAGGTTTAGATTGGATACTGGGAAAAATTGGATACTGGGAAAAATTTCTTCATGTAGAGGGTTGCCAAGCATTGGAACAGTTTGCCCAGGGCAGTGGTTGAGTCACCGTAGCTGGAGGTATTTAAAAAACTTTACAGTGCTGGGTTAATGGTTGAACTGAATTATTGGAAGGGTCTTTTCCAGCCGAAAGAGTTCTATGATTCTAATATATTTTACTTGCAACAGACATCAAGGGCCACCAAGACGCACAAAGATTTGTACAAGAACAACAAAATAGATATACAGGTGCAAAATAGAACATGGGAATCCTTTCATACACAGAAAACTGTAATCCTGTAATTCGCTAGTTAGCAAAACTATGTAACGCTTGGATGTAAATGTGCTTAGACATCACAGAATATAATTCAGAGAAAATCTAAAATCCCTTAAGAATAGCTAGGAAAATGAATGCATTATTAATAACTTCTTTAAAACCGTGTGGGGCGATACATTGTAATGTATTACCTTGATTTCCATTTTAAACTTTTCCTTGCGTTCCTCAGAATGATGACTCTATCTCCTCAGAGCATATTGCAGGGTCTTCTGGAGAGTTCCTATAATTATATAGTTATACAGGATCAACATATAACCCAGTAAATTTTCTAAACTAGAAATAGTTATTTTTTTTCAAATAGAAGAACACATCCACTTTCCTTTCCCTGACTAAGTCACCAAGACCAGGCTTTGTGTTGCAGAATCATGGAAAAAAACAACCAAATATTTTAAGAAAGCTTTTCTGCTAGTCCCACTAGACGACCATAGTGTATTAAATTCATGCAATGGATATTTTAAAATTTTCTTGAAGAGGGGTTACTGCCTTCTGAATTCCACAACTGTTATTTCATTCAGTCCATGTCTGCCAAATCTGGGGACATTCTGGGTGCGTCTACCTTGGACATGCACTGAGATATTTAGACACAGTATACGAAGACATCTATTTTCAAAATGATAGAGATACTGAAGAAAAGATGAACAGTGGAGTATAAATTTGGAAACCCTGCATTTACAAGCCATGACCTAGTATTACAATTCATATAGTAATTCACAAAAATGCACGAAATGGAGGATATGTCATGGGAATCCTTAAGGCAGGGCAACGACATGCTTTTTACTGCTGCACTGTTGTTTCAAAAGTAAGTTGGCTGAGGATAGTTAGCGTTCTGTGAATTGACAAGAGGATGTCTCACCTGACCAAGCTACAAAAAGACAATCCCTTTTAATCCAGTTGGGGATTTCTCCTGTCTGGATACAATCAAACACAATTTTTTCTGTTTCAACATATTCTAAATCATACTTTGCTTTCCCAATGTTTCTGAAAAGCTTCTTTGGGAGGTGTGTCCTGTCACTAAAAGAAAAAAAAAAAGGGAAAAAAAGAGAAAAAAAGAAAAAAAATGAAAGAAAAAGATAAGTTATTTGTAAAAAAGTTAATTTGTAAAGAAGCTAATTTGTAAGGAACTTCCTATAGAAAAAGTAGGAAGAGAAGACGTTGGTGTAGTAGCACAGGCTTGCCAAATAAGCTTATTTCAGCATATTTTATAATACAATGGATAAAACTTGCATAAGCCAGTTAAGTTGAAATGTTTTTCTGCTTTTTATACAAGGTATTTCTAAGTTACTTGATTTCTTTCATAATATAGATGTAGACTCTAATACATTTCCCCCATAAATAGACATGAAAATTTTAACAGCATTCTTCAAAATATATTTTCTCTCTGTGAAAAGAGCTCATTTTTCTGTTATTTCTGTCTGTTTTATTAGCTATTCAATGTACCTTCTGTCATCTGTAAGTTCATTTCCATTAAATACTTCGTAGGACAGAATGTCAGCCTGAGCATTATTAAAAACTTCTTTCTGATCAGCTCTTTCATCCTCATTCTTCCTGATAAGCTGATGGATGTATTGTTGTGCCCCAGGGACATCACAATATATGGTGTGAACCTAACATGGATCAAAAATTAGATCATGTTTCCTGTAAAGCTGTTGTACTGTTTGCAGTTCACACAGTTTCACATAACTGAAAGGTTAGAAAAACGTTTTTTCCACGATACCATTGTCATGCTCCACTAATGGATCTTTTAAAATAATGCCAACTAATGACTGTTCAAGTTGGTCTAATCAGTTTTCTGTAGGATTTCAGTAGGTATTTATGGTTCTTTAATTCCATGTGTTATTCTGAAAATCTTACCTGTAAATTAATGTATACAAAATAACATTTTGCCGTTTTTAAGACTACAACAATAATAAACAATACTGCATTTTTTTCCTCAATGAACTTCTTAGAAAAACCATTAAATAAATTTTCATCTTTGCGGAAACAGTATTCTTACCATCTTGATAATAGATTTCAAGAATATTAGCACTGTCATTTGAGGTTTCATTGCCTTGTTAAATCTCCTTTCACTTTGCAGGAGCTCAGTGACTTCCCTCTCTCGTTTCTTTACAGATTCTTGCATCTCTTGCAGGATGATGTGTGCTTGCCAAAGATATCCTTTTTCCATTGACCATTCAGTCTTCTCTTTTTCATTAGCTACCTGGAGGCAACAAAGATAACTCTTATAGTCTAAGCCAAGATCTAGATTTTGATTGTTCCCATATGAAATTCCCAAGATTTTAATGAGCAAGGTGGAGGAGAAATGGAGAAAAGCAAATGAAACGTTGAATAAGACAGTTTCTTTTGTTCCAACATTCACAATATAGTTTTTCTAATTCAAGGAGGTAGATACTTACAAGTGTTTTGTAGCGAAGTTTCTACTACTGAATATATAATGACAGCCGTAGCACACTATCAGTGATTCCTGAACCAATGAGTTTGTTTCATTATCATCATGTTTTAATCATTCATCATAAATGTATCATTCTCAAGCCATGTATATATTTGCACACCAAAATTACTATCAGTTAGGCCTGTGGTTGATTTCAGCTTTTGCTAGCATCAGCCTCACTGCCTTTGAAATACCTGCAGTTGTCCCATAAACAACCAGTTACATTTCCATTTTTGTGCTCACTTGTTCTGTTTTTAGTACTAAAACCTCTGACATATCTGAATTTTCTCCTTCTGCCTTTTCAGACTTTTGCTGAAGAATTTTTATCTGGAAATTCAGGAGGTCTTGCAATCTTTCCACATGTAGATTCACGTTGTGTAGTTCCTGTAAAGCTGAATTGAAAACAATAGAAAACCAGGTAAGAATAACTTCAGCATTTCTAATCTGCAATTCCAACAATACTGTCTCTGTGAAATTATCTCCCCTTGGAAATCAAGAATTTATCATGAACTAATATTTTTTAATAATCAATATTTCATTTAAATCAGTAATTCATTTTAATTTATTAAAACTCAAAGAATTATTAAGGAGTCATGCTTTGTTTTGCTTAACATTTCTAAAGGATAGGCTACAAGTGTTGAAATAAACCTACTGAGAAATTATGCTGACAGTAAAAAACCTGGTGTGCTAAGGAGTTTGGAGTCATTACAGACAGTACTTGTAGCTTCAACATTCTTTTATTATTCCACCTGCACACAGTATTGAAATGGAAATACTTATATTAACTTCAGCTGATATGCAGCTCAGTGTAAGCAAAAAACCAAACAGGAAAGAAACAGAAACAGACCAAGAAACTTTGCATTCGAAACACTCACTCAGTGTGTGCTGGGTATAAAGATAATCTAGCTTTTTACACAGATTTTCTAGAATCCAGACCTGCAAGACAAGAAAATGACAATAACAGGAAATCAATGTTCTACCATTTTTCATTAATTTCCTTGGGGAGAATAATCAATAATACAGAAATAATGTTGTTATTACTTCTGTGTACAACCTACACAAATGGGCTATTGGGCAATAATTTTCTTGAAAAGTAGATACAGAAATAAACCAGAGACTGCTCAGGAGCTAATGTTTTCACAAGAGCCTGAGTCAAGGAGTCCTGTGCTTATACTTTCTTAAGCATTTGAAGCAATCATAGAGACAAAAATGTTTGATTCTCCTGAAACAGTTGAATAACAAAAGCTTTTGGAAGGATTCCTATGGCAGCCCTGCAGAAAAGGTGTGTGCCTGCATAATCTGGCCTAACAGAAAATATTCCTTCTTCCCACAAGCCTTAAAACATAGTATCCTCATCACTTTTAACTCTTTATTATAATACTTTTGCTACATTTCCTTGATGTATAATAATTAGGTCAAAAGATTTGTAAACCCCAGAGGTTTTTTTGCAATTTATCAATAAGGCACAGGCTATTATAGCGGTGGGCATGGCTCAAAGTGTTTGAAAAGTGAAAACCTTCATTTTAAATACTGATGCCATGCAGAACTTAAACGGAAGGTGGTGCTATGTCACTTTAAAAAGGAAACTTGCCTGAGATCTTCACTCAGAAATCGTATAGCAACCTACATTCAGTTTCACGAATAAAAAAAGAATCCGCCTCACAGGCCCCGCCCCCAGCCCCCCTCCCTCTCCCACCACTCCCCACCACAAAGTTGGGTAAGATCTTCCTGAATTCGTGTCTTGGAGAACTGCAATGAAAACTGGCTGTAACAAAGCAATGTTGCAAAATTAGAGGAAGACTTGCACATGTTAAACAGAAGAGAATCCTGTGCAGAAAATAATAAATATCAGGTCATGCTTACCAATGCTATCTCTTAAAAACCCAAAAATTTTTTTTTTACCAGTTATGCTGTTAATAAATTAACGTATCATTATTGCAGACAAATTTGGAAAACCTGAGGAACTTTAGGCAATTTTTCTTGGGAACTACCAAATAAGGTAGTTTTGCTGCTGTGTCAGCCAGCTGAAGTGCAGTATTGCAATAACTTAGATAATAGGAAACTTTTGTTGATTTTTAAATTCTAATTGCTAAACAAGAAGAAACAATGTGCTGTACTGTAATTTTAAAATTCTTCAAA
Organism: Parotia lawesii; assembly: GCA_003713295.1. Classification (NCBI taxonomy): domain Eukaryota; kingdom Metazoa; phylum Chordata; class Aves; order Passeriformes; family Paradisaeidae; genus Parotia; species Parotia lawesii. Next base: position 23,741 of record RAHM01000652.1, read on the forward strand.
AAAAGACATAAAATGTGGAATGCAAGAAAGATGACCATCTAATAGTTTTTAGGGGAAAGCAAAATATAGTAAGACAAAACAGCATATGCTATCTTCATTGCTGTTTAAAAGGTGAAAACCTGCATGGATTCTCTGCAAAAGGGGAAGGCAAGTACATAGCAGTTCAATCTTCGCTGATTTAGATGTACATATGTAACGGGAGACAGGCAGGCAAACAGCACGCACTGGAAACAATAACAAGAACGCCATCTGAATCCAAAAAGAAAACACGAACTATGTTTCTTTACCTTTTCTTCTTTCCAGTTCTCTGTTTGTTGTTTCATTTGGTGAAGAACCTCTTCCTTCTCTTGGATCAGCTGTCTGTTTCTTTCTCTCAAGTTCTGAAGGAAATAAAATAAGGCAAAAAGGATTACAATTTCGACACTATTTTTCAGAAAGGCATACAGTTTGAGGTTTTTTGTTCCACACCTTGAAAAGTCATAACATTTGGACCAGGCTGCTAAGGCCTGTGGATCTTGCACCAAATAATTAAAATTCCTCATTTAGCAATGACCATCTGTGGCCAGAGGTAGTCTGATTCTAACAACCCTTTCTAAAGGCTTGAGCACTGAACCTTTTCCTCAGCAGCAGAACAGAAGGAGGAACAGGATGAACCTTCATATCTATTCATCACCAAAAAAGCAGCACACATCCTATATATTCTAGGGATGTCCTTCACACTGTATTTGCATGAAAGTAAAGCTATTTCCAAGTGCATAGCACAGCTAGGCCAGGCGATTTGGAAGTATACTGGAAGGCTTTATTCATCTCCAGAAGGACAAAGACATAGCTTATTTTAAAATAAAATTTTACAATTTTGCAAACTGTGTGTCTTCATTTAACTGTCTGTCCATAAGAAGAGAGCATTAATTATAAGGCCTGTTCCTGCAACCTCTGTAAGTACCTGCCATGCTTATCCCCATGTAAAACAGTAATACTTGGTTACCTTAGCTGTATCTTGCCAGTGTGTGTTGCTCTTGTTCATCTGCTCTTGGTAAGCTTCTAACTGGGATTTCAGACACCTCATTTTCTCACTATAATGTTTCTTTATAGTAGTTATAGTCTCCTCCTTTATAGCAAAATATTATTGAGAAAATAAATAGTGAGTGACAATAGAAAGTCAGGCACGATAAAGAAAACAGTTTCCACAACAGGTTCTCTTCATTCTCTTTATTCAATGTTTTTTATTTTTATTCAATGTATTTTATTGCAAAAATTTATTATTGATCCCAGGAGGTTTGTACTATCATTCATTGAAGACTTCAAGTAAAACTTACTGCTAAAATAATATATATTTTGTGTATTTTTCTGCAGAAATAAAAACCAAAGCCTTTCTGAGAGCAGATCAGAATGAATTCACCTGAAGCACAGCTAAGCAATTTTAAAGAAATTAAACTTAGGTCAGAAAGTGAAAGTTTGGAAGTAGCATAAAAAAAAATCCCCACAGCAACCAAAATGAGAGCAGTTCTGTAAAGTAAGATGATTACAGTCCATGTGTTTGCACCACTGCCCAGCAGGCTGTTGTCTCTTGCTATGCATCTGTGTTCTTCCCTTTTCTTTCTCTTCCCCTAGTGATCTGCAGTCAGTTGAAAGTGGAAGATGCGCCTGTGGCAGGGTTACATTCCTACCAAAGTTCAGAAATAGATTTACACTGGTATTACAATGCTTGTGCAGGTGTGACAACCTGAGAATAAGATGAAGTCTTGTTCTCTACCAAAGAGTATTTAGCCTTTGTATGCTAAACACAGGAAGTTCTCTTGGTTTTACTTGACAGTCAGAAGTGTTTGTTCACTTCCCCTTGGTGGCTTTAAAGGAATTTCTGAATCTCCTCTTTCTATGTGCCCAGAGTAAACTTTAATTGTGTGGAAAACATTACTCTTCATAGGAACGAAGTGCCTGTATTACTTTGGATCAGAAAAGAATGATGTGACAAGTAAACAGAAAGGTGAAGCTGTAGCTGCAAGAAAAGATTCCAGAACAGAGTAGCCAAAGATGATGTAGATTATTCCATCTTTTGGGAGAATTATTGACTAATGGAATGCAGAAATGCTTCCACTAAGGAAAGAGAGGTATTGTAGAGTTTTGGTCACAGGAATGGCACCTCTGGATCCTCACTGTCACTTTGCAGGAATTTACAGGTGGAGAGATTCTGCTATTCTGTAAACTATACTGACAAAACGTTGCAAAGCTAAAGCCAAGCTAAGTACAAAGCAGACAAAAAATACCCACAAAAAAAAAAAAAAAGAAGCCATAAAGGCAATTCAGCTTGGCACAGCCCTTTACAGTGCAGTCATTCTTGAGGCACAGCCTACAGAAATGCTAATGTTGTAACCGTGGTGTCAGTCATGACACGAAGGTGTTACTTAAGAGGAAATTTTAGTAACAAATAAATTTTAGAAAAATCTCTGCCATTGTGCCAGACACAAAGTAAAACCAGACTTCACAAAGTTGTAAGATAAAACACACTTCAAGATACACTGACATAATTTACACAATGGTACATGAATGGAGATGTAACTGTGCATGGAGCAGATTTTATCCCTCTGTATCCCTATGATTAATGGTCAACGGTGCTAATGCTCCAGAATAATTACCTGCTTTTCTTTCCTTATATTGTCTAGTTTTCTGATTATCTTCATGTGTCTGTTTTTCATTTGCTGCATGTCTTTTACAATCTGTAGAGGATGAAGGAAATTTTATAAACGCAGAGCACTAGCAACTCCAGTTGTAACGAACTAGAGATAAATAGCCAGTAGAACTGCAGGCCAAAACTTCCAGGCTTCAATAATAGAAAATATGATATGCTATTGAATAAAAACCTGTGAATAACTTGAAATGGAATTTCTCTTTTGGTCCTAGCATTGCACCTCCACTTCCTTTTTAATGTCACGATCTAAATAGAATATTGAACACACAGTCATTATAATAATTCTAAAGCTCTAGAAAAAGGAGAATACCATTGTGAGGCCTATAACTGGGAAAAAACGGGGAAGCAGTGGGGAAGATTGCATTTTTACACTTAAGAGTGAGAAGAACAAAGTGGTTACAGAATATACTCTATTTTACTTTGTATTTAATTAAAATAATTTGAAATCCTACAAAACTGATATAACTTTAAGGTACACTGGCATTTTTAATGACTAGTAAAAACAGATGTATACATTAAGGATGGACAACTTGAGCATTTTCCTGTTTGAAAATGAACCATTCAAGCTTTAAATTGCATCAGGTTCCTTAGTGAATCTCTTTAATTAACTTTGTTTCTAATCCAATTCATAATAGTCACCAAAGGAAAGTTCCACCAGCTCCTGTCCTAGCTGTCCACCTTTTCTTTGACATACTTGTCTAGTAGGTGCAATGCCAAATTACACCTACAACACTGATATGTGAATGAGACTAACAGATACTGCTCAGTCAATTACTGCAGTAATGAACGTGATCATATATAAATTATAAAAATCTAGAACTATTCCTGAGATTTCCTTGGGTTCTGTTCTTCATTTAAGCTTCCTGTGATGCAGATTCTGCTGACAGTGAGCAGCTCAGCCAAATTAAAACAAAAAGAATAAAATCTCAGATTATTTGTTGTGGCTGCTGCATTGTTTGAAAATAGTTGTGGTTGTCAGCATGGATCTAGATTCTAAATCTTTATGAATATTTACCAGCAGTTGACTTGGGATTGAGGAATCGCTACCATCTGACACTGTCACAGTTCAAATGATGTAAAAGTAACAAAGCACCAATGCAGTCTTGAAATATAGTCTCCTATTTACCCCTCATCCAAAAAAATTACTGTGGAAGTAGAGGCATTTTAAACAGACACAATTTAAAGGTTAAGACACAAGAAAAGTCTCTTTGAGGAGAAGACTGAAAAGATCCGGATGGGTTTATCCCTCTCATCACCCACAGAGGTCTCAGTCGTTTTAGTAATTTGCTCCAGGTATTTAACTTGTGTCTTACAGCTAGCTCAGCAGTCTGTATGTAGCCTGTACAAAAGAAGTCACCACTGAACTTTTTTGACTCATAATGAAAGACCAAGCATACAAGACCATATTTAGTGGAATAAATAAAGCAACGAACGCAGTAAACCATGATATATGTATATTTATATTTATTTTATGTATATACATATGTGTGCACATATGATGTTCCATAACTTAAAAATGGCTAAGTAGAAAATCAAAAATTATTCTAGTTACTGGCACCAGAAATATTATAATAGCAAAAAACCCTCACTCTGCCAGCCAAATACCACATCCAACAATCAGGAATTATGATGAGAAATATATAAGAAGGCAAAGGTTTCCTCCAAACACACTTACAAGGGAGTTTTTATCTTTACACAGCTACCTGGGAAAGGCATTTAAGCAACCTGCAATCTGATCTAAGTGAAGATGGCACTTTGATTTTACTGTTTGCATTTTTATATAAATATTCAAAATTTAAATGCAGGCTTCCAAATTTGAATCAAAAAAACAACGTACTGGGCAAAAGAATTGTATGAATTGAGTTGGTACAATGACAATGATTATGACAATTCATCCAGTTTATCCTAAGAAAAGAGATGCTCGACTAAATTGTCAATTTTTTAAATATTGTAAATTATTCAATCATTGGGGGCTTTCTTTGAGGGAAGGGCGCGTTTGTTTTAGGTTTTCTTACCTTGATGATATGCAGTGTAGCTAAGCTGTAGGGAATGTATGGCACTTCTTTGGTTGTACATTCCTCCAACTCAGTTGCTTTGTGATCAGCATCAGAACAAACTCCAGATGTGGAAAACCGATCTAGTGTAAAACAAAATTTATGTTAGCAACTAAAATGCACAGCAACTTGACATGTACTTATTACATTTTAAATTTTTTATTAGAGGCATCAACTATATATATATATTTTTTTTTTCCTGATAACAAAATAGGCTCCTGGGAGGAGAAATACAGCAACTCTGATTTGTCAGCTTTGATTTCTGGATACCACCACACATACTTATGTTGTTTGACAATTACTTGTCCCTGAATACTCTGATACTCATTACATATGTTTATGTCATTAAAATGAAAAATTAAAAACTAGGTTACAAAAAACCATGCAGAAACATATTGTCTCTTAAGAAAACTAGTTTTTACCACAACTAAGAGGACACTTTACATCCTTGGAAACTACATTTTACAAGTTATTCGATAGACCCATTTTTTATCATAGTATGATGTATATTTTTTTTTTCTAATCTTCCTTTTTTGTTAAATAAGAACATAAAATTACTGTTTTCCCCCCAATCAGATCTCTCTGTCTTAATAATGTAGCTGACTTCCTATTGGAAAATTATTTTAAGTATCATAATCCTCAACGCACTATCATAATTAACTAACTAGAGTATAAGGTCAAAAATAAGTGTGTAATTACCTAGAATAGTTACTTGTGTATATCTAAGCTAAAGAATTTTATTCAAAAATGCAAACAACACAACTTCATTCAATCAGAGCTCACATACAAGGGGAAAAAAAAGAACCTCCTCATTTTGTTTAATGTATTATTTGTTCCAGAAGGCAAGAATAATACTTGCTTTGTAAATATACCTTTTTCTTGAGTTCTGTCTTCACTCCATCCAATCAGGGAATTCAGAAATGACCACTTGTTTATATTCATTCCAAGCTTGTGCAACCATGAGTTTCTCTCTCCATCTGTTAACAAAATTCAAGTGCTAAAATATTATGAAAATCATTTATATTATTGCACTGATTCTCTTTGGACAAGAAGTGTTCTAAGTAATTAAAAGAGATACAGAATGTGAGAGACTGGGAAGTAATGGAGAAAGGCATAAGCATAAGAAGGATGTGTGAGGACTTGTTTGAGACTTGAATGGTTCCACCTGATCATGAAAACAGAGATATTGAGTGCAAAGGCTATATTCTGGACTTTCTTCTCATCTTCTGTAAGAATGTTTTCAAAATATTATTTGGAAAAATTACAAAGAAAACTGGATTTTGCTTAATATCTTGCAAAATGTGTGTTAAGAGGTGGGGCTGTATCACATTGTTACTTGAGGTCTGACTCAGGTTTATTTGAGAGCTCTGGATGCATGCAACATTCCTGCTGAGAGAAAACCAAGCCACAGCACCTTCAAGTGTTCTGGTGTGAAAGAGAAAAAAGTGCCTGAAAGAAGTCCTCTGACTCTTTGAATTGGTCAAAACAATTATCAGAAATTAAGGAATTTTGTGCACTGAGGAAATTTATACGTACAGACACCTTTCCTGAGTTCCTAAACCAATACTCATTTAGTTACATACTGCAATGATCTTATGCTAACAAGTATCTGTCCCTGCACATTGCTGTTACTAGCTGTGCTGTAGGTGGATGCACCATTTTAAAATGCAATCCGTCCAGCTACTGGTTGGAGCCATCAGATCCTGTTCAGGTACGGCCATAAAAGACTTGTTTTTCAAGATCCAATTTTGATGATGCATAAAATACATAACTAACATACATGTTGTAAAGAGTACCCTTGGGTCAATGTATTATTTTTTCTGAATTCATTATTTTCATCACAATACATTACATATATATTATACATGTATTAAAAGCTTTTGTTCTGTGAATTATGTCATTGAAGGACACAAACTCTATGTAGAACAGCTACTTTTGAAAAGACTTTACCTCTCACATCTCCATCCTTTTGGTTCACATTTGGCTTTCTTTCTGCCCTCTTGGAGACTCTTGGCAGCCCTTCACTTCACAATCCTACTTTAGGCAAATTTAGCCACTAGTGCATCAGTGCTTGCAGGCCAAGAGCATAGGGTCTATCTTTTCCTTAGGATAAAGATTAATCAGACATCCAGATTTAATTTCTGACTTTAAAAAATGCATTACTATATCGTAATTACGTACTATTACAACTATCACATACTGATGTGACTGCAAAGTTTGTCTTCAACCTAGACAGGCCATTCAGAGAAAAAATATTTGAAACTCCAACCAGTTAATTTATGAATGCTAAAAATTAGTCTATATGTCTTCTGTTTAACTTATGATTTCACAGAGCTTGTGACTCAAAGCTACTAAACATCCCTTTTCACACCACTCATGTGGGTTAACTCATGCAGAATCCTGTGGCGTGGCAGGGATGAGACATCTGCAACAGTTCTTTCCATTTCTTTCCAATGCACCGGTCAGACTGCTCTCAAAAGGCACTCTGGGTAGGACAGCTCCTTGCAGTTTAATTCCTTTAGAATGTAAGGCTCCTCAAACCAGAGGTCTCTCCTTTCTCAGATTACAACTAGAATGAAAGCATCGAGCACAGACTAGGCAGCCACATTACTATTTCTGAATAACTACAACTGCACTTTTCAACAGTTTTCAAAGAGATTGCACACTTTGTTTTAGAAGTTACAGATGTAGACCACATTAAAAAAATCTAGTCCTGTTCTGATGGCTTTAGTTTTGACAGGCACAAAGCCACTATGTGTCTGTTGTACATGAGGAGCTTGAAGATCCTGTCCATAACCTATAAACTGAATCATGACAGGAACCCTTCCACTCAGTCCATACTGACTTTTATCCATATTCGAGCTGTATCAGCACTAATGACAATGTGGACTGTAATGTTGATGCAGTTCTGCTTCTGTGACAGTACAATACAGAGTCTACCAATACCTTTTGTGGAAAGCAATGAAGTACAATCCCATTCTGAACATCTGAGGCACAACTACTACTTACCCTCCTCGGGTGTGTCTTCCACCACAACACTTTCAATCACACATGAAGGATATTCCTGTATGTCCTCTGAAGAATCAATAACACTGCCTGGTAGAAGAACAGAGGAGTGCGTGGTGGTCTGTGGTTTAGTCTCAGGATCAGTTTGTACTGAATCTTCGGGGACTTGCCAGCCTGAAAGGTCAACACTTCGCAGCCATGCTTCTGGAAAAACAAGCAACATAATTGTTTTTAATAAAATACTATGACAAGGCATTCTGTTGAGGGTCTTAAAAATAAATTTCATGAAACAAGACCAGATTTATAATATCACACCTCAGAATAGATTTAAGATTAAAAGATTAAAATACTGTAAACTGTCAGACACTTTAATTAAACCCGGGTGGACTTTCTCAGAAACTGATCACAACAAACCTTTAGTTTTGGGTCTTTCCTTTCTGTCTTTTTTGAAATCTAACATGATTTGGTGATTTAATCTTGGTTTGACTGTCAGATTTAGCTGAATTAGTAAAGCACATCGAGGTCCATGAAATAAAGTAATCAGAATTCACCGTCTATCCTGAATAAAACATGTCAGGTCTCATGCAGCTTCCATCCAAAAGCACATCTCAAACATACTCCTCAATGTATAACTCTTGGTCAACTTTTTTCTCTGGATATATCTAAGAAATTTGCTCTTTTTGTGATCAATTTTTCTTTCCCCAGAAAAAGGTTTTCTTGATGAATTTTAAAGAAAACAAAGGTATTTATGAGTGAAAAGTCTTCTTTTTTATTTTAATACCTTGCCAACCTCCTAAGTTCAATAGAGAAAGATGCTGCTTTTCTAGCTCTTCAAGGTTTATGGAACAGCCAGGAAGAAAATGAATACTTGATTCTGAACACAAAAAAACAAATGACAGGCTTTTTGAGAAGCAATCATAGCACATGCACGGAAATGAAAATTTAGGTGCCTATAAGTTCAGCAACTGAACTCCTGTTATTGCGGAGATTTCAGCTATCTGGCTAGGGGTGTCAGCATTGGCACTTGCTCACGCTTGGCTTGTGCTCACTGAAAAGGCCTGAAAATTACACTTGCAGAAGTAGAAGTGGTCATAAAAAATTATGACAATAGCAAGGTTATCATTGAAATGACCATGGACCAGTTGAAGTTCTATATAGCTCATGAAGCTGACAGAATATTTTCATATGGCAGATTGAGAAATGCAGCTCAGAAGCGCAGAATAACAAAGACCAGTCTGGTTTAACTAATCCTTCCATCCCACTATCGCCACAGGTTGAAATTTTTTTGTGTTTCCCCAATCAATTCAGTAAGTAGTGCTACCCAGAGAAGCAGCACAATAATACATTCCTAGACTGAAATCAGCTTCTGCTGTGGTTTAAGCCTATCTAGCATCTCAGCACCATGCAGCCACTTCCTCACTCCCCCACAGTGATGGGTGAGTGCATCAGAAGGGTGATAAAACTCATATGTTGAGTTAAAGAGAGTTAATAGGTAAAGCAAAGATCTACAGGCAAGCAGAACATAATAAGGAATTAATTCACTACTTCCCATTGACAAGCCGATATTTACTCAGCTACAGGAAAGCAGGGCTCCATTGCATGTAACTGTTACTTAAAAGACAAATTCCATAACTCAAAAGATTCTTTCTGTTTTCCCTTTACTCCACACTTTTATTGCAGTGCACGATATCGTATGGCACAGGATATCCCTCCGGACAGTGTTGTGGTTTAGGAATGGTACTCCATAGTTCAGTGCCCCCACCAAGACTCTCCTAAACCACCCACCACTCTCTCATAACAAAACAAACACTCTTTTAATACTTTTGTGTAGAGAGGCTATCTGAGAGTAAGTTTCTTTTTTGCTTCTTGTTACAGCACTTTGTATTGGTGCACAGGCTCTCTGCTATTCAATATTACCCATAGTGCAAGTGCACGCACTGGGCTTTCTTATAATGACATGAGTGGACTGAACAGGGCCTGTCCCACCCTCTGTGCTCTGACGCAAAACGGAGAACAGCAGTGTGAGAGAGGACTGGTGGGAGTGTCCTTGAAGTGTGGTTCATTAGAACAGCCAGCGTGAAAGAGAAGACCATTGCTTCTGTGACTTGGGTAGACGTACAGCGTGCTTCTCCTTCATCATGTGGAAAATGGAGCATGAAACTTAATGTGGATAGAGAGTAACTGTTCTCCCAAAGTCCTGACAAGCAAGACCACATTGTTTCCCTTTGTTGCTTACAAAACAGTGGAAACTGTCATTTTTATCCCTGCTGCTGATTACTCCGAGAATCAGAAATGTAGCAACGTAGTTGCAATATTCAGTATAACTGAGTGGTTAGAAAATGGGCCTTCTGAAGCCTCATCTCTTGTTTGTGCATGGAAAAGTGGCTTCCTCTCCTATTTACCTGCTGCCTGGATTGTTTTTTAAGTCTGTTCCTTCCTTATTAGCACTACATCACATTGGTATCAGCTGGTATGAAGATTCATACCAGGATATCTTTTATAACTCCATCTCATCCCCTGAAAGTGATTTAGCAACGAACTGCGACAGTGTATTACAAGTACAGGCTTGTTTACATTGTTACAAGCTACAACTCAGTTCTTTTCCCGATAGAAATTCATTATGCAAACGTTTTCTTTTTACTCTGTCTGGTCGAACCACATTTTTTTCTCTAACGTTCTCAGGTTACACTGCCTTAAGTAACAACCTTGCCCAGTTGTGTTGCCCAACAGAGCTGACAATCAAACATGTTTAACTTGTTATTCTTCAGTTCTGGTGAGAAGGTTAAACAGTCAGTCAGGATATATGTGTATATATATATAGAATATTGGCAAGAAGAGAATATATGGCAGCTATCACCTAATAAGTTGCCAATAGGTAGCAAAACACCTGTGTCGACCATTAATATTCCAGCTTGCTACCGCAGACAGCAAAGCTTTTCTTGCTATATTTTGTTGATCTTTCCTCTTGAAAATAAAAATAAAGGCATGGATTTTGTATCATAAGTCACAGACATGCTGGAGAAAATGCAAGAATCTAGATTTAACTTTCCTTGGAAAATGATGTGTGTTTGTGTGTCTATTGATAGACAGAGTTGTAACTCCGTATTGGTTAGACCTGAGATTCCATGGTATTCCCAGTCTGCTCATTCATTAGTCAGCTGCCTGAGACAGCAAACAGACTACAATGCCCCACTAATGGTGCTCTCCATCTCTAAATCAGACATGGCAATTCGGTGTTAATCTTTACTACTGCATTTAAATTCTAAACATAATGCTTGAGAAGTATGTTTGACATCTGAAGAAAAACTACTTTTACAAGTATGTGTGGGAAGGCCTAGTATTGGATAAGAGAAGACTGCTCCCTCGTGATTTATGGACGGAATCTGCAGGTTGCATAGAAGAAGCTGCAAATATTCCTCATCTTTCCCTCAAACTGTTTTTCGGCACCCTGCTCTCTAAGGTGCAGCAAGACAAACCACTCTCAATGTTTATTACAGGCTTTGCATAACTGCTGATTTATTTTTTAATTATACACCGTTGAAAAGCAATTATAGAATCTGGCCTTCTGCTTTCACTTATCCTAACCCTAAATGCATACTTAATGAAAATCTCAAACTATCAATGATTGTAGAGGCTGAATATTTTACTTTTTGAGACCTAGCCTTGGTTACCTGCTGGCCCTCAAATATGGCCGCATCGGGGCCAGAAAAAAAGTGTATCAGAGAAAAAAAAATGAAGCCTGAACAGTCACCATAGTTTTTTTGTAGGAGGTAATCTACATAACAAAAATTATTTTAAGAGTACAAGTGCAATTTAAAGACAATTTTAAGCTGTCACAGTTAGGATACATGTTACCTCTGTGGAAAATCTAGGAGGAAACCCACAACTTTTGGCAATTTAATTTTTTTTCTTTTGTTATGACACCATCATCTCTTCTTTGAGGCAGAAACCTCTGGTAAAACTTATTTGCCTTGCAGACTAATTTTTTTTCAGCAAACAGGACTTAGGATTTCAGGGAAAAAAATAAGCAGCAGGGATGTGATACTTTGTGCAAAGGTCTAAGTTTACAAAAAAATAGTCCTAAATAAAATAATGGTAGAAAAGAAATTAGGACCTACTTAACCCATTTTTAATCACTTATTAGTGAAAGTGGTTTATGTTTAAAGTCCAATTGAAACTCCCTTTCCTTAAGTTAATTGCTTCCTGTCCTACAAATTGATGATTTTTGAAGCTTTCTGAACTCAATCTTCTGAGAAATAACTAAAGATTCTTACATTATTAGACCATCATCCCACTTTTCAGACTTTCACCAGAAGCCACATTCATCAGCCCTTTGATGATTCCCTTGTACACTCTCTCTTGCTCATCTTCTAAGATTGCATTTCTTGAAATGACATGAGTATCATGCCTGAAATACTCAATAACTTGTTGAACTGTGAAAAGTCAGGCCTATTTTTCTAAAAAATCACAAACTATTTGTAAAACCCGCCGTGACTTTACTTAGAAGACCTTAATTTTCCACACTTTTCTAAATGTCTATGAAGACACATACACAATATTCCAAATTATCCCTAGCATTTGAACACATATTTCCTAGGTTAGCAAGACAGCTTTTGAAAAATAATTAGCTGTGTTTAAAACTATTATAATTTATTTGTGCTTATCCTTCTGCTATGTAAATGACTTAGCTCTTTTAGTATGTATTTCCGATGCATGAGTTCTTATCTTTCCTTGACTTTTTCTACTTCTGAGAAGCTCTAAAAGAGATAGTTGTCCTCTTCTCACTTTTCACTCAACTTATTCGATATAACAGTAGCCTGGCTCCACCCTTCCACTCTCAATAGCTGTGTGCCAGAATGTAACATAGGCAAATATTTTTTGGTTTTACTAAATAAATCCCAAGTCCTAAATAATTACCTTCATCCATGGTTATCCGACTGTTTCTCAGTGTTTCCAGAGAGATGAGAGTTAACTTCTGGTATTTTCTGAAAGCCTCCCACACTGTGTACATAAATATTTAACCTGCAAAAAATGCAAGAGCCTCACTAGGCAACAAGATACCTGCAGAAAGTAAAATACAGATGGATCAGGTTTCTTCTCACTGATTCCTGTGGCAGGCAATGTCTGTTTTGCCAGCAGACTAAAACTTACTAGATGAAACTCAAAGGTGTAGGAAACTTATAGTTAAGTGGAACAAATACAGGCTGGTGCTATATATCTGAAAGCGCAAATACCCACAAGATAGAAATGGTTTAATTAGAGTATTTTACAATCTCCACACTTCCTTGGTTTAGCTGGAAGAATGTGAAATGTGATTCTCCTGTTACACTTCCAGTAGTAGTTAAATTGACAGAGATCTAAGTGGTATTTTATGCAATTTCATCTCTAATTTCACATTAACTGAGTGATTAAATGGTTCCAGATGAAGCTGTTACTATGTTAGAACAATGTTTGCCTTGCTTTTCACAATTTTTTCAAGGAAGTCTATTGCCATTTCCCTTCTCTCCTAATTAAAGGTAAAACAAGCCCACATTTTATCACTGCCTGTACCATTATGCTGCGACTGTCCTCACCTGAGACCGGCAGGTTATTACGAACTGTAAGGCAATATTGCGTTTCTCTTGGAATAACTCCAGGTACAAAACTTCTGATATATTCCTATATTAATATGAACAGAACAGCAGCAGAAACGGGGAGAAGCAAGTACTATTCAGCAGTCTCAAAAGAAAATACAGAATGCAGTGTTTGCAGGCTGATGTGACCCAGCCCAGGCAGGTGAGACCAGTGGCTCAGCGTTTCTACCTCATCGCTATTGTTGAGCACCCCACCCTTATGACAAAAAGGACTAAACCAGGAACTTGCCTTTAGATTGTAGTACAAAAGGAAGGCTTTTGGTATCACTAACTCAGCAAGAAGTTTCACTGTGAGATTACAGGAAGCAGCTTCACTATGAACCTTTGTACACATAATCCACAGCTAATTTAATTTCTAGGACTATTTTCTCTGCTCTGCTAATATGAATATTTTATAGCTCCACTGGGATGTAAAGAACACAGCATGGTATAGGGACCTATATAAAAGGCTTCTTTAAGAGAGTATTTTTCTTTTAAAAAAGGAACTATTTTGTGACTTTTCTTTTTAGGATAACAAGAATATAAGGGTGTTTTTGCCTTCCTTCCTCTTTCCTCTTATCACAGGGAAAAAAAATAAAGAATTAAGAATGGAAAAGGAGAAAAAGAAATAATAGAAAATCAACCATCTGAACAAATAAGGGTGTTTGATTTTAAATATTCATAATCTTAGGAAAATACAAAATGTATTTGACAGATCATATTTCCAAATTATTTTTTACAGTCATAAATTATATAAAACATATTAGCACTACAATTACTGCTAAATGAAGAAACTGGCAAATATAAATAGATATATATTTATTTTTTTAATATATGTATTAAAAAAAACACCCAGCTGTATTTTAATGGGGTATTTTAGGTTTCTACTTCAATTTTTTAATGCTCACTGTAATGTTTCTTGCTTTGTTTAATCTTTGAGGGGTGTGTAGTTGTCCCAGTCTTGAACTAGAATGTGACTGTGCTAGCTATCAAACAAACACAATAAAACAGATTGGTAGTGCCACAGATATCTCAAGATCACTCCTTTCAGTATATTTGTTTTGGCTGGTATTTTTGCTAATTTTACTCAAGAAGAATCTTCACCTGACAGGCCTTCTTTACCTTTTTACTTAAAACACCCTTCAAAAAAATCTCTACAGTAATCGATTACACTCTATGTCTTTTTCTTAAATTAACATCATTGGGACTCACTCTTCCACTCTTGTCTCTTGTATTTTATTTATCCATAATAGTTCATGCATAATTATGTGAAGATAAATTTCTATGGCTAGGAGTTTCATGTTCCTCTTTGTATATTCCCAATGACTTGGATTCTCTTGAGAAACTTATAGCAACTCCAGGGATAAATAATTTACTCTAGTATAGAATTGGGCTACATTTGAAATGTTGCCCCTGCACCTTTCTCCTTTGAGGAAAACCAAATGCAAATCAAGCTCTGAGTTATGTACCTTTAGGCAGTTCTATAGTGGGACAAATTACAACAAATACAAATATGCCTTGAACATTTTTCTCTTTAAAACAGAAACAAACACTTTTAAATTTCCCATTAATAACTGTGACTTGCACCATGTCTCCCATTGTGCTCTAGTGGTATTTCTTCCCAAACAGCAGTCTTGAGGCAATCCAGTCTAGAATAAAACTGAAACAAAAGAACAGGAGTTTTCTGGGGTTTTAGCTGGAAACACAATAAAGAATTCTTGTTTAACATCACAATACAGAAGTAGGTAGGAAATCTTCTGGATACAAATTATTTTGCTGAAAGTCAACAATAAACTTAAATTAAGGAAAAAGCCACATTAAATGAAGGAGGTCAGAAAAAATACTTTTTCAAATGGAATTCTGTTGCTTAGATTTTTTGCTATCAGTACTTTGGTTTTGTTAAGATTTGAGGGAAAGGTATATGAAAAGCTTCATTTTTTCTGAGATTAAACTATGCTAATGTTCCATCGAAGCAAATCAGTTATGCAATCAGTGACTAATTGTGAATTAGTTCTGTCTCCTAATTTTGGCAGGTAAGCTACTGAGTGAAATACTAACAACCAAGCTGTCTCCAAAAACTTCTCCTAACCACAAACCACCCGCACTGATTCTGGAAACAAGATATTACAAGAGTGAATGGCATATATATTTCCTCGGGTTTTTATGACTGTTCTTACCACACCCTGAATGTAGACAATGAGCAAAACATTATTTACTATTCTGCACTTATTATGTAATTCTTGTTTCTTCATAGTAGTGGGACCCACATCAGGGCTGTGCCATTCAGGACAAATATCACCTTGACCGAAGTGATTCTGAAGATTAAGAGCATGCTACTTGCTCCTCATTGTAGATAGGGGATAAGATATGTTTTATTGTTTTAATCTGGATACTTTTTGTCAATAGATCCACTCACTGGTATGTATTTCAACAGAAACAACCAAAGCAGCGTGGTTTGCAAAGGGCATATTTGTAAATGTTTAAAATATTAATTTTCTTTAAAAGAAAAAGCAATGTGTAAAGCTACTTCAAAGAATCAATTTCAGAATGCCAAATAATCTGGGAAATCCGAGATGTCTAAATTTAACCTGCATATTGCAGTACCACAGATGGTTCATCTGCTGATTAATTTTTTGCTAATTAGTGTTGTCTCTTCTTTCTTTGAAGCTACAACAATGCGATTGTTCAGCAGGGTTCAGTCTCTTGTAAATCAGAGGACTGCTCATCCTGCTGCTTGGTTTCCCTGGAAGAGACTGCCCAGTTCCATTCCTCCTACGATCGGTTGTGACATACCACCAACTCTCTTGTTTTGGTTTGGAGTTTTGTGGGGGAGGACGTTTGGAGGTTTTCTCCATTAAGGGCACCAACCTTTCCACAGCATTGATACACAGTTCAACTGTTTAAAGTCACCTGTGCTCCCTTGACCTGAATGACTCCTCTGTTATTATTTACACCCTCTGATTAGCATTGTACACTGCATAGGACAGTAAAAAGCTTATGCATTCGCACTTAGGCTTGTCCCCTTAGCACTTTCCCCTGAATGTGCACTGAGTTTTACCTTCCACTGTAATTTACTGTTTTTGTCACAGCTTCATCATAAAATGGGTCTGTTTTTCTCTACTGTGATTTAGAGGAAGATTTGTATAACAAGGATTTCCAAAGGTTTTTTTTCCTTCTTTAGAAGGTCCACATTTTCCTCATACAAATTACTTCAGCACACCGTTATAGCGGTTTTTGTCTGGAGGCAGTCTGAGATGGTGAAAAGTTTCTGGAAGTGCTTCTCTGTTTGTTCCCCTAAGATGAATTCCTGGTTAAAGAGGCAGAACTTGAGTTCATTTAAACTGAGTGGGATTTCTAGTCATGAAAATGATGTTACCTTAACATGATTTCTCATGTGGCTACTCTGTCTGTTTCCACAAGAGGATGGGCTATTTTTATTTCTCTGTGCAAGGGGCTGTTCACTAACATTTTGTGTCTTCTGGATAGCCAAGCCATGTTTTACCATGAGACTCAGAATATCCCATTACACTTATAAAAATGTGTGCAACTACAGAAAGATATTTACTGCAACTAAGGGAGAGTAAGTATTAAAGCTAATTATGGAAGCAGGTGCATGTTTGATTAAAGCATGGAATTCCTGTTGCCTGAGAATTATTGCTAATTTGGTATTTCATGAGGCAGTAAAAAAACGCTAATCCATGTTAAAAGACAGAGGTGTTAAATATTTTATGCAGTGCAAATACAATTAATTCTTGTTAGAAAAATCCTCAAAAATATTTATTGATTATTTTGAATCAGTATCATGACACAAATGCATGCTGTCCAATCTTTTCACTATTTGCAAGCTTGCAAAGAGGTTCAGAGCTGAAACATGATCTGAATGGGAAATAACATGTTAATGAAAATAAAACCTTTAACAGAGAAACCATAAGAGATATTACACAGTTTTGAATGTGTCCTATTGTGTCTAATGGATATATGTATTTTTTTAAGCATGAAACTAAAGAAGAAATTGTACATCTATATTTGAAGCCATCCGGCCCATAATATAGGATCACAGGGATACCCATAATCACAACCTGACTCTAGGTGGATCTCACTAGAATCATGCAGATCAGGTGCAAATGAATAAATAGTGTAGCTGTTCTCACTGAATTAGATATTTAATCTCTCGTAATGTCAAAGGAAGAGATGAAGGTCTGAGGAGGCCCTATACCTCAGTATGCAGGAAAGATATTTTTCTGAATGATGTAACTGAGACACGCTTCCTGAAACAGGATTTGGTAATGTGTTAGTAAAAACACTATCTCTGGAATATCTTCTTGGAAGTATTACTGCCTTCAGTAGGCCTGCTGTAAGTCACACGCGCTCTCAGATCTGTATCATCAATATGACTCTCTCTGTTCCCTGAAATCTGAGTACAGGTGCTACATTGCAGGTCCTGGCTGCCCAATGAAATTGATTTATGTGTTTCACCTCAGTTTTTCAGGAAGTGGATAAAAGCTACTGAAGATAAATGAAGTCACAAGGTGCAAAAGATGAGAGAGGAAGATTCCAGTTGGCTCTGGATTGCTATCAGATTGTTCAAAATGGATGGCTGTCCTGGTGTGAAACCGGCAGAGCTCTGCTTTATGATTTATTGCCTGACAGTAGTCTCAGGAGCTCTTTCAGGATAATGCTATTTCATAACAACGCAATTTGTGAGCATCAGTTTTCACTTAAAGTTTATCTCATAGGCAATCTGAAGGTCATTTGTAAAATTGGGTTTTTGATTTACTGTAGGTAGGATGATCATTTCCAAAATTTCCCCAACCTTAACTCTTCTTTAAGGCACCTTGGGTAGAATAAATACAGAGTTACAGCAGGTTGGTAGCAGCCTCTGAAACAAATGTAAGGGTACTTGTCTCACTCTCAAACTCCATGAAAATTCCTGACTCATTTTGCTATCATTTTGTGTAGGGTGGATTACGTGGGGAAATCCCATCTTCCCAACTGAGCTGTCATAACTAGCCCTAAGAGAAATATTTGGCATGGCCAAAACTGGCAGTTTATCAAATGTGACCGTTTTTCGTTTCTATTTTCACTGAACATTTCTGTTTCTCTCAGCAGCAACTGCATTCCATACTACATTGAGTGTTGTAAACAAACATATTTATTTTTGTCACTTCTGAGACATTTAAGCCTCTATGACAGTGGCTGCATGCTTTGCCACTTCTGAATAAATAATGACAAGTCAACAATAAACAATATGCAGACTGTTACAGCTTTATGAAACAAATGATGGAGTAACAGTTAAAAACAACAATAAACAGCTGTTAAGAGCTCCATCCCACTGAATTGATCTTTTTAAGTGGCAGCATTTTGTACAATAAAGCACTCTAGTGCAGATGGTGACTCAGCTGAGCTCCAGGAAGACAGTGAGTCAACATCTGTGCACGCATTAAGAAGGAGGAAGAGCAAATGCAAACAGATTCTGCAATGAATAGCAGTACAGTGCCTTCCTGTGAGATCACTCTGAAGGTGGAAACATGGGCCTGAAAGACAATGCAATTAGATTAAAAAAAAAAAAAAAAGAAATAACTACATCGGAGGTGAAAAACTACTACTACTATGATAAAAATGGGATAATAATCTGATTAAGGAAAAACTATATGGAAAAAAAGTCAGCATGGAGGAGTGTTTTATGATACACTTATAGCCCTTAGCCGTGCTCATTAACAGACCAGGGAAACAGTCCCAGAAAAAGCATATAAACAGAAATTCTGGCCAAGTGAATAAGACTGACCCAAGTGAAATAAGACTGCTAGTGTCATTCTGACATGGAATTCAGGAGGGCTAGAGTAATCTGAACATCACACATCATAATTAAATAAACCAACCAAAATACAACCTGACAGCTTGCTCACAGTATCACTGTCAGCTAGTAGGCCCCTTCAGTTATTCAGCTTACTGAATAACATCTGAAATACTTTTGTTAAGTGATATATTAAATGTACAGTGGGAAAGGTAATATCAAAGTATAGGAGAAAATTGCTCTTGGAGGGTCAGACAGGCTGGGGACTCCCTGGGGGCCAGAAGTGTTCCCATGGGGGCCAGCAAGGCAGGGCCTGGCAGCCCCTCCTATCCTGTCACCCCAGCCAGGAGCAGGACAGCTGGCATGGGCACTGCAGGCAGCCCCAGCTCCAGGCACTTGGCACCTCTCTGGGGATGGGAACATGACAGGCCATCAGCCTGTAGGCTGGGCTCCAGTTTCAGTCCCAGCCCTCTGTAAGGCAGCAGGGCAGTGACTCAAGTGGGGAACGAGGGCTGAGACCACTGCTGAGGGAAGATCCCGGGGCTGGGGTGGCCTGACCGCTGTGTCCTTCAGCACTCCTGGAGGCTCTCCCCTAAGCTGGTGGGATGGGGAGCTCCTTGGCTGTGATGAGCAGATTACTGAGCAGCACACACTTGGGGGTACAGAGGAAGATGTAAACTATACTGGAATGTGCATGTGTGTTATGTTACATTTGAGACATTTGTGAGGGTCCCCTCTAATAATTGCCATCAGTCTGTTCCTCTTCCTCCTCATTTAATTGATTGTTAGACATGGGTTTCAAGGCCAGACTGCATTTCATGTATGTTCATGTGAGGCAGACCAGCCATACTGAGGGTACCAGTGGATCGCAGCAAGTCAGCAGAAGGGCATGAAAGTCTGCTGGGAGGCCTGTCTGCCCATTGCAAACACTTCTGGTTCAGCAAGAGGTTATTTCTTCACTGGGCATCATGTTCCAGGCCAATCTGAGATGTTAGTGATATGCGTGGTGCTGGGCTGGGCTGGCTTGGCACGGGAGTGCTTGCAGAAAACCACTTCTAGCAGATATACCCTCACCTTGTGCAAACCACTCTCACTTTGACTTCAGAGCTTAATCTGAATGTTTCAACTTCTTTCTGATTCTGTAGATGCCAATTATTGCCCTTATATTAAGCCTGCCATTTTCCATGAGTTTCTTTCCAAGAAAAAAAGTTATTTATATTAAATACTAAACATGTTTCATTCCTGGGCCATTTCTACCACGGGTCTATGTGCAAAAGAAGCAGAGCTGGTAGCCACCAGATCTCAGTGAAGTGAGGATGCTGCCTTGACTCTTCACCCTTTTTCTCTCAAAGTTTCACTGAGTAAAGATATATCTTAATATATTCACTTTGAAATGGTGTCAGGCATGACAAAATGTGAAGAGAGTAACTGAAGTTTAGTTTTCTTAACATTTAATCATATGATCCCAAAAGATTTATGGCAGTTTATTAAAGTAGGGGATGTGGTCAGGGCAGGAGAGGAGAGGAGAGCTACCATGGCTTGCTCATTTTTTGTCTTTTCTCTCCAGAAATCTGCCCATGCTTTTGCCAGAACATAGTTTCGCAATGACTTTTTTTTCCTTAATGTTTCTCCATTTTGGGTGGCACCCAGATTTAGCTGCCACAGATGATTACTAGGGCTGTGGAAACACTGGTTGCTAGGTGGGGTTTTCCGCAAAGGCTATAAAAGCTTTCAGAGCCCTCTGCTACTTTACTCCTGACTGTGCAGCCCTGCAAGGCAGTGTTTGTGAGGAGTAAGGTAGGATTTTGTAGTTCATTACTGCTCTCTGTAGATCCAGCACACTTTAAGAATTGTGTGCTGAGTTTGTCAAGTGAGCTGGTGCAAACTTTTTGTGGGTTGGATTTGCTGTCAGGGGAAAAGACGGGCGTGGGCAGGAGAAATTCTTTCCATTTTGGAACATTTTACACAAGGGCTTGGACAATTACTGCTTTTATTTAATGCAATTAAATAAAGGGAATAAAAAATGGTTAGAACTTCAAAACAAAACTTATTTGGAGTTGACCATTTGATATACTTTGCCTTTTTAGTAGGCTGCTGTAGAAATGTGCAGTAAAACTGGAGTTCCTAGGAAACTACTATGCTTTGTGTGTAAACTTGAAAAATAGAAACAGCTGTTGTTACTTCAACAACTGTTGCTTTAGGACTTAGAGGAGACATTGCTCATGAAAGGGATGAGAATCAAATCTCTTAGAAATCAAATCAGAAATAAAATTTTAGAAATCAAACCAATCTTTTAGAAATGTAAGAGCAACATGCGAGTTTTCTGACTAAGAACTTGGCAAAGCTTTATCATCTGAGGTTTGTTCTGCTAAATCTTTCCATAGAATTTTACAAGGATGAGATTTTTTTTCTCTCTGATGTTTTCATATTCAGCAGACTTTCCACTGCAAAGTAAATTACTGTGTTAGATCTTCTGCCTGTTTTTCTGACAGGGTGTCAAGACTGTAATTTACATTAAGATCGTGGTATCAAGCCTTTCAAAGTAAGCAGATATCTGACGTGCTTCATGATATGGTTAAATAAGCGTAGATATATGCTATCATTTGACACAGACTGTAGTGTAAAAATCTAGTTTGTGTCTTTAAATATTTTTAATAAGGTATTTTCTCAAAATCTTAAAATGTTTTGATAGGTCCAGTTCAAGGGTGCATCTTCAGAGGATTAAGAGCCAGACAGAAAGAAATATTGTGGTGATTTTTGTGAAACAACAGTTAGGACTTTCAGTCTGGATGTCTGTCTGATTGTTCAATCTAGTTGCAATGTTGATCATTCCAACTGGTAATGACGAAATGCATAAAACCCACAATGTTTTTCAAGCTGAGAGACATTAACTTCTTGATCCTCTTTCCTGTTCTGTGGAACATCTACAAATTCCAGACTGGGAAGTGGGACATGTAGCCTGGACAATATTTTATTAAACAGAATAACTCTAGAATAGAATACCTGGTACGGAGTAACCAGAAAGGAGCATCACACTTTTCTGTGGTACCTTCTCTTTGCTCCTCTCAGTAAGAACATGTTTTTTATTCCTCTCCTTGCTCATAATTTATGTCCTGAGCATAAAAGTACACAAAAATGTATGACAGAAAGCCATCAGTTCTTTCAGTCCTTTTCATACTATATTGAAGTAATACTTGGACTGAATGTGTCCCTCCTGGGTCTAGGTATCATTTACATGATCTCTCTGCCTTTTAGAGTGGCAGGAGACAAAGTAGTGGGCAAGATCTTGTCTCCGTCAGGGGGCTGGCTATCTTCCTAGATTCCAGTCTTCTTTTTTATTACCAGCTGTAGTTTCTTCCAAAGCTGAAGAAAAGTTTTATATGTAAGTTGGTTTCTTACCTTGCTAAGCTCCTCTCAAGACTAAGCAGAATATTCAAGCAGACTAAGGTCTTTAGCTCCTCTCGAGAGCCATTGCCTACTTTGACTTATATTAAAATTGCATTATTTGTTTACTAGATGGAAATAGATGGATCTGCATGTCAGTGTCTTTATTTCAAAAGAAAAAAAAAACTTTTAAAGTTTTTAAGGCACAGACTTTTTTTCTTACTGTATAATTTAAATCAGAAAAGACATAAAGTTTTAGAGGCTTAATAAGCACAATTTAGTGTAGTCCAGTAGCCTTTTGGTCCAGCCATCCCCAAGGGCAGCAAAACCTTTAGAGCTTGGTGTCAAGGGTGGGTGTCGGGATATGTAGAAGAAATGGATGTGTTAGCAGTGCTTCCTGAAGCCAGTTCTCCCTGAAAAGTGTTCCTTTATCAAGCAAAACACACCTCTTCTCAGATCTGGTGCAGGGAGACTGAATCTTGTTTCAGAGTTTGAAATGGTTCTGTGCCCTGCGGACCAGTTAGTCAGCAGACATACCAGTACATGTCAGCATTGATGAGTCAGTGCACCCAGTATGGAGATTTTTAAGCGCTTTCATCCTGCTGCATACGGCCTTAATGTGTGGTGTTAAAAAATGCAGCAGAACCTCAGGTACCACAGTGCTTCATCTGCCCTTGTTAACTTCAGTCAATACAAGAAGAGTGCAGGACTGACTCTGACAGCTTGCCGAAAGTGCTGTTTGCAGTTGTGGTGTAAGCATGCTTTTCTTGTCCTGACTAAATACCAGGTCATAAAATTTGGTCCTTAAATATGACTCAATATTCTGTCCATTATTTACCCAGTTGAGACCTACTCTAAATAAAATACAACTACAGATTTTAAGTCAGTTTCAGTTTTTCTGGCAGCACAGGCAGTGCTAAATTCCTTCCTAAGGGAAGGAAACAAAAGCAAGAGTATTTTGGGGAGGAGGAATATGGGTGGCCCTTACCTTGGAGAGGGGTGGTAAGGAGAGCTGCAGGCAGGCTGTGTGAGGTATTTGTCACTTTATTGGCTGCTGAATGTGGAAGTAAGCTTTAGAGTTTTGCTGTGAGAGACAGAAAGAGCTGCGCTGTAGCTACACTCCCTGGTCCTAAACTTGTATTGGTTCAAAAGGCTGGTCTCTGCCCTTCCTACAGGACAGAGGGGATGTGTTAGCAGCATAACTAACATCATTTTTTATTATGGTAAAAACCCCAAAACTCCAACTAGAATTTTGTCCCTTAGTACCAGTTTCAAGGTCAGTCTGGTTTACTCAGCAACACTGTCTCTAGTTACTGCTTCTATGTATGCTTTAAAACCAACGCCTCCGTAGAGTTTGCTGAGGAAGAGTGGTTTTAAAAAAATAATCCAGTTAAATAACTTTGTTTGATAAACCATTGATTTCTTCTTTCTATTCCCTCACTATTTCAGTTAGCAAACAGAAGATTCCTCACACCAACAACAGAAGTTGTTATGAAGCAACCTATTCATTATTTTTGAGTACTTAATGTCACATCGCCACTCATTTTTTCCTTTTCTGCATAGTGACTTATGGAAAAGCTGGGTTGATTTTCTGTTTGAGTGGTGAAAAGCAAAAATTACTTTTGTATCTTCTTCTTAAATTGGTAATGCTACATTATTATTATGTAGAAATTGTAGGAAATATGTAAGAAAAAGCAATGTATATAAAACTCTCCAGATTTACTCATCTTCCTTAGAAGATGTCTAGTCAAAGAAATTACATGGAAGTATATTTAACAAGGGAATATCTTTTTTCCTAATGTAATACACAAGAACTCCAACCTCAGTAAATGATGAGGCAAGAGCACTTGTTTACTGGTGAATTTCAAAATGAGCAAACTAAATGGGCATAGATGATAGATTACCTAATGAGAAAGACTAATTGGTTTCTAGTAACTTCCCTTTGTAAGTCAGTGCTAATGCTAATGTGTTGCTATAGGCAAATAGTACTACTGCTGTTCTAATCCAAAACTTCTGAAAGTAGCTAAGGGTGTAGGGGTGAGTGAGCAGTTGTGGAGCATCACATCACCCGTGAAACATCAAAGCTTCCCATAGCACAGGCCAGTTACCACGTGGGACACTAACCACTGCATGCCATAGTGCTAGAGAAGTGATTTTGGGGGTGGGAAATCTTGAGTTGCACTGGTGCTCAAAATGATGAAAAATGGTTTGTATCTTGATGCATCTCTTCCCAGAAAGTCTGTCAACATGGCTATGGTATCAGAATTTCTGAAGCAGGCATGGTTCATGGACAATCAGGAGCAGGAATGTATTGTAAGTATTATCAACTTTTGAGAGCATCATGTTTATTTTCCTGTACTCTTACAAGCAGTTTAAAGGCATTTAAACATCTTTCATACTTGCAAATGGAGGAAAAATAATGGCAAACTCCAGCAGATTAGAACTGGAACCCAATTTTATTGCAGTGTACAGCCTAATGTAACCATATAATCTAGGAAGTCTGCTACCAGTTAGAAAATTGCTCCTATTTGCACCTATCAGTCTAGTTATCAATTCCTAGGCAGAACTAGATAGTGTGATTAAACTGTAATTCCCAGCGGCCAGTCACTGATTCACTAAAATCGGCTTCTTTAAAGTAGTGATCTGATGCTGAGTTGTGTGAACGTGTACGAACGTGTTCAGGCAATGTATGTGAACAAAACAGGGACTGTTTGGCTGAGGTTTAGGAAGCCATGAGTTGGAACCCAGGAATGTAAAGGAGGAAGTAAAATTTTCATATCACACATCATGCTTATGATGGAGCGAGGCACAGCACGTAACAAAAAGCCTCAGACAATGAGTATTGTTGCAGATTAGAAGGGAGGGGTATGGTAGTGAGGAGCCAGGAGTTACTGCACTGGGGTGATGTGGAGAGTCTTTGTGATAATGAGGTGAAGATACTGAAATGAAAGCTAAGGTAAAGCAGTACACTGTGAAGTCACACGCGTTCCTTAAAAAGCTTACATTTTGAAAACAAAATTATATAGGAGGAATTTCAGTAAACAGAAGTTTTCTGCTCTAGACCTCTGAAGATTTTGTAATTTTGACTCCACAACATTCTGTGCATAAACCTTTGGCTCCACCATCCTATCTCCCTTCCATTCCCAGGGTCCTGAGACATTCTTGGCTGTGGTGGTTACAGACAGTTTTGTATTGCTGGTAGATAAGTTTGGCATGGAAACCAGTATACAAAGGTTAGCCTGTGAGATTGAGAAACAGGCAATGAGACAGTCCCATTCCTTTGTTGACTTAGCACACAAGGCACAATGATCTTTTTAAAAGTATGCGAGAGACTGATTTAAGTACACAGTCTGTCTGCTCTCTTGCAACTCCTAGTGAGACAATTGTATAGGGAGATGAACATTTAATTTTCAGATGCTAGAAGCATACAAAATTCAATACGAAGTGTTGCATGTAAAACATGTATCCATAAAACCTTGCCCTTTCTTTTGGGGTATTTTATTTTAATGGCAAAGGATTAAAAAAATATTAAAATACTAGTTTTTGAAAGAAGAAAAAGAGTACAGGTGATTCCGAAACATATAGCTAAACTACTGGTGTCTTCTAATAAAAAATCTCACCATATATCAGAACAATGAGAATTCTGTATAAATATTTCACCCAAGAATCTTGGAGCATTTTATAACTTCTGCAATAGTAGTAGGCATCAGTTATTTGGTGCTGTTGAGTTATAGGTCCTAGCAGTAACTTGATGTGTCATTTTGCTGCCATAAGGCAAGCCATGTGATCTGTTGTATAGTTCCCAGAGGCCTCCAGGCATTGACTGGAGAGTGCCCTTCCGGAGTAGATTCGCCAAAACCAGGTGGTGGATAATGCTTTCTGAAGACTGTGGCTTAAGTTTCAAAGAAGCTGGGCAACAGGTAACAGGCAACCTCCACTTCCTTGTAGGTTTAGGCTTGAACTCTTACCCAAGATCTTGAATGCAAGAAGTGTTTGAAAGCTTAGCTGTGAGTCAGCTGAGGAGACCCGTAATGTGATGCACAGTCAGTCTGCATAAGATGAACAATAGAAATTAGCACTTTACTGGAAGTGCCTGTAGGATTTGATTGTGGGTGTAGAGCCTTTAAAATTTGAGCATAATTTCCTAATTTTGACAGTTAATTATTTTCTTATGCAATCCAATCAAACTTGCATTAAGAAATAGGTCTTCAGGTACCTAAACCAATTTATGAATCACTTTCTGTTTAATATAAGAGCTGTGAAAGGAATAGATCCAATACATATCCATTACCGAACCCATTCAATTATCTGTAGCTACAAAACTGTATGTTCCTTGATGATAAAAGGCAATCCCAAAGGCATAGTTTATTTGGGCATCCAAAACTGCTTCTATACAAAAATATTCTTTGGTATGAGCAATTTTTTTCCTTTTTTAAATTTTCTCTTTTATTTTCCCTCTGCAGAGAAGTTCAAAAGGTGGCCATGGAGTTCATTCATACCCAAATTTTGATCCATCAGCTGATGTTGCTGCTTTGGACAGAGCTATTACTGTAAAGGGTAAGAGGAGTAAATATTTAACTTGCTTCATTAGGACTCTTAGGAAATTTTGAGAATAGCACTGAATAAAAAATCAGAGCAAGAGGCAATGGCAAGCGAGAGAGGGGCCTCTGCTTTTAAAAGCTTGGCAATACATTAAATTATGCCACTTGGTAAAGTATCTCAGTTCTTTGATAGCCTGGTGTTGTATTACAGTTTCAGACCTTAATGCTATATTAAAGTTCTTGAATATGTTGAAGGAAGTCTTGTAAAAATTTAATTTCTAGGGAAGGGAAAAAATACTGCAGCATACCATACTAACACTTTTTGGCTTTATTTCCATAAAATTCCTGCAAGAGGCAGTGACTATGCTGATAATGTATTGTGTATTTCTGTTACGTTTCTCTCTTTTCATGAAATTCACATTTGGCACTTTGTCTGTACTTCAAAAGGTTTTCCAGTTTGACTTACTGAGATTAAATGAGTATGCCGTCCATTTTCTTTTTTAGTGTGGGTTTCTGTTTGTTTGGGGTTTTTTAGGTTTTTTTCAGTATAGTGGAAGATCTACACTCAGAACACTTTAAGACTTTTTGTATGAAATTTATGTGTCCTAGAGGGATCTATTTATTTGGTTTCTTAGCTACATCACTAGTGTGGTGAGTCTGTAGATGATTACAGCTTTTCCTTTGATTAAACTTGAGTTTGTCAAGAAACCAAAATATGACATAAAGCAGATAATAATAACAAAAAATGTAACTGGCTAAGTGATGCATATATTTGAATATATTGGGATTTTGTTTGGTGATTTATAGGTGTGGATGAAGCCACCATCATTGACATCTTGACAAAAAGAACAAATGCTCAGCGTCAGCAGATCAAAGCTGCCTATCAGCAGACTAAAGGAAAGGTAAGGTATATTCAAGCCAAGCTTAAATTTTCACCCAGAATCTAAATGTTTCTTCTGGCTCAAATGGTATATATGAATAAAGATAGAATACTGAATAGGATAGGAGAGTTGTAGGACCATAACGCTGTTCCCCAAGTATACCTGTACTGGTATAGGGAGGGGCTTCCAGTGTTCTCCTACCTCTAAGTAGTAAAACTGCTCATCCCTGGAATTGAGAAGCTTGGAAGTTACTGCATGTTTCTGAAAAATCTTTGAATTGCTCTTACTCTTCGCTATTAAAGATTTTCTCTAGTTGGACCTGTAAGTCTAAATTGAAATTAGTTTCACAGTTGGCATACCAGACATACTGAGCATTTGTTCCTTTGAGGGTAACTTTTAAAGGCCAACTTAGAAAATAAGTCTAACATCTGACTTTAGCCTAACTTTCCTGTTTATGTTCAGGAAACCTCATCTGTGATTTTCACAGCCCTCTCCTCGCTCAGAGGAAGCTCCAGCTTTGCAATTATATTTTTTAAATAATTATAGTAAATGTATAATGTCAAAGGTTCAAGGACAATAATGCTGTTAGATTATCAGATACCTTAGTTCCTGGCACACCGTCATAAGCAGAACAAAACTAACTATGGACATAGTGCTTATTTCTGAAATAATCTCATTGGTTTAGCTATCCTGATGAAGCAGGTTGACATTCTCACTCTTACAGCTACAACCTGGACACAAACAGAATAAGAGTACTGAACATTTTTACGTAGGCAGCAGAATAAAGCAGATTTTTAATTTTTTTTTTTAACTCCTCTTAAATTTAGGTCAAATTAGAATATAGCTCATATCTTCACAACTTATGGTTTTGTTTAGGGTGTTTTTACGTATTTTCACTTCAAACTCTACCTGTCATGCGATAAATGATGAATTCAAATGTTACACAAATAAGCAACTCAGTCATAATTGTAAGAGCAATATGGCATTATCTTCTCTTGAAGAACAAGCAGACTATTTTGAGTCTTCTTCTGATGCTGTAAATGGTTCGATATAGCTGAACTGCAACGTGTGAAGGCACTCCTGAATATTCACTGAAAAACCCTGCCTGACATTTTGATTAACATAAAGGTGACAAATTTGAAACTTGAAGTCGGGCTTCATAATTCTTTCTATTATAGATAAAGGAATGATGTAAACTAAGACTGATCAGAGGTCAGACTCTTATATTAATTTTTGGACTGCAGCTGAGCAGCACCTACACTTTTACAACTCATTAAGCTTAGTGTGTTTCTTATTCTTCCTGAAACAGAGTCTAGAAGATGCTTTGAAAAAAGCTCTGAAAAGCCACCTAGAAGATGTTGTTGTGGCTTTGCTCAAAACTCCAGCTCAATTTGATGCTGAAGAATTGAGAGCCTCTATGAAGGTAAGGCAAAATCTTCAGAGAAGAACTTCTGTAGAGAGCATCAGTAATTATCAAGGCCTATAAATGACACCGGACATAGATTTCAAGGCTTGTGTATTATCTTTTATTTAAACTTCATATTGTAAAATAAGTCTGTATTGGTAATTCAGTTTATGAGAACAGATGCAGTAATCTCTGCTGGATTTCAGAGTTGGAGATTCTTTTGTGAGAATGAACTCTTTCTGCCTTCTGAAAACTGGTTGCTAATGGGAGCCATAGTGTTTGCATACATGTTCACATAAGAGAAAGAAAAAAGGGAAGGAGATATATTTCTTCAAAGATTTTACATTCCTATCTTTTATGTGCACAGTTTGATCCTTTTAGCACTTTTTTTGGGGACCAGTATATTAAATGTGATAAAACTTTAATACCAAAAGAGCTGAAATTACAATATTATATGGAAGCACAATGTTTTTAATTTTTCTTTCTCATTCCATGTGGTCCCTTCAAAGCCAAGCCAATGATTTTCATCTTATTTCTGTTACGAATTTTAAGCTTGCTCTATTGAATAACATCTCTAAAAATTCAATCACTTTTATCAGGGGCTTGGAACTGATGAAGATACCTTGATTGAGATTCTGGCCTCAAGAACCAACCAACAGATCAAAGAAGCGAACAGATACTACAAAGAAGGTAATTCAGAGCAAGAAAGAAGTATTAATGGTATAACCCTATAGCCAACACATTAGAGTCACAGCCTCCCTTCTTGGTATGAGGAGCTTAGAACAGTATGGGAGGCAAACGAAGCTTCACAAAGAATTGACAGAGTTGCTGGGGCGGGAGGTCATGGTGGCTTTTGCTGACCTATGTAGATCCCAGTAGTGCAGGAAAAGATAAATCACCACTGCTGGAATTGTGGGTGTCTCATGGAATGAGTCACGCATTTAGATGCTTTTTAGGATGCATGCAAAACAAAGCTGCTTTTCTTCCCCTGTAACTAAACCTTGGCTGACATTTTAAGATAAAAGAATAGACTTGAAAAAAAAAATCTTACTTAGTTAGCAACACAGACATGTTAGCAATAGGAGCAACCAGTGAACTACAGGGGGAAAATATTTGAAGAAATTACTAAAATATTATGTGGTGTCTCTCTTATGTGTCGAGTTTACTGTGTTTTCTAATTAAATCCTTTTTCTGAGATGATGAGATAACTTTTACCAAGACATTTCTTCTTAGATGCCCATATTAATAGCTTGAGTTCTTGGGAAAGTTTAGTGTTTGAGTTCAGTACTGATAAGACCAGCCAGAAACAAGAATGAAAAAGAAAAAGGGTCAGAAAAAGGTTTTTGTATTTCACAAGCAGAAACCCAAGACAATGCTACCCACAAGGCCTTAGAGGATATTTTTCAGCACATTTTGGGTTTAACCTCCAATTTCACAGCACATCACAGGATTTAGAGGATATGTTAAAAATAAACACTGAAATTAAATGAGAGAAAATAAGAAAACTACATTTCTAGTGGACATATTTAAGTGGGAAATTAAGAAAAGACTGAAAAAGATCATGGAATAGTTTGGAAGGGGCCTTTAAAAATTATGTAGTCAACTTAGTTGATACAAAACAAACTATGATTTGATTTCAGTGCTGAAGAGAGATCTGACACAAGACATCATCTCTGACACATCTGGAGACTTTCAAAAGGCTTTGGTTGCCCTTGCCAAGGTATGCTATGCTTAAGCATTTTGAGTGGCAATATCTATAATCAAAAATCAATGTTGTCAAGGCTATTTTAGAGAGACATGCGATAAATAAAGATTTAGGTAATATTTATTTCTTTGCATTGCTTTTTTTCACTTTCACATCCTTGACCCTTATAAACTGTTCTTAAACAAATTATAATGAGATTTTATCCCAAATGCCTTTAAAAAAACTTTATTGTTTATTGTAAAACATATTTCCTTTTTATCAGTTACGCTTTCAAGACTTTTTTTGTGCTATCTTTAAGCACTAGAAAAAGTAACAGGCATAATGTCATGTCAATTGACTAGAAATAGAAAAAGAAGAAATGCTTAAAATTAGTGAAATAAACTTTTTTTTCCTGTTAAGGTATGTTTCTAGTAGGTAGATGATGGGACAAAGCCAGGGAGTTAACAACTGGACAAACTGCTCTCTAAACTTACATTCAAAAGTAGATGAGTTCAAACACTGGACCTCCCCAATAAAAAGACCCTTTTAAAATGACTAAATATTTGATTTTTTGAGTATATGTATATGAAGCTTGTACTTGCACCCAGGATGATTTTTTAATACATCCATGTATATTGGATTTTCAGTTTTAACTTTCAGATCACCTTGAAAGGTGTCTATTGAATGTCATCAGGGAGCAAGTCACAGGTTAGATGCCTGTAGTTTCACGTCAAGAAACAAATACTTCCTGTGGATTTTTAGGTAGGAATTGAGAAATAAGTTGCTGATGGCTGTTCTCTGATTACAAATGCAACAGTTTTATTCACAGAATGGTTGACATAACTGCACCTATTTCCAGTTATATATTAGTTTATGTATGAGAATGGTACTGCAGAACTCTAAACTGTTGAGCTTTAGTGAACTGAATGATTGTGAGTACCAGTGAAATTTTATTTATTTCTTTATGTAGGCTGATCGATGTGAAAATCCTCATGTGAATGATGAACTTGCTGACAATGATGCCAGGGTAAGGTCATACTTGTCACTTTGCAGAACTTTTCTGACTTACTTGAGATTACACTGGCTGTCTGAATCCTGTATATTGCAGACCTAACAGAGATTTCAATGTCATACAACAGTCGTTTCTGAGGAGATAGCGTTTTACAATATTCATGTTGTAAATGTGAGTTCATTATATGAAGGAAGTTAGATCTTCACCCTAATATCTACCTTCAGAAACATTTCTACAAGACTTCATCTAGTTCATGTGAAGCATGCAGACCATTTGAAGTACACGTCAACGAGTGGAGGAATCAGACCCAGTCTTCCTTCTGTTTATAAAACAGTTCTTGAATTAAGGAACAAGGGTGTGCTCATCTATGTGCAGAATTAGCTACCCTACATGTACCAGTGTGAACTCTGCAGTGTCTTAGATATAGCTATTGCTTTACAATGATGAACCTTTTAAGATTATTGGTAAACCTCACGGTTACTTTCTTAATAATTCTAAAATAAACATCTTTTTGTTATTTCTTTCAACATTAGTTGAAAAATAGACCCTTATTTTTGCTAAAATCTTGAACAAACTTAGCAGTCTTTCCTGAGTCTTCACCTGTAAAATGTTACATCACAGTTACAATCTAAATTTAGATTACTTCAAATTGATTTTTTAAAAAATCCAACGAGGAGAAGGCTGTTGAGAAATACTGCTTTAATTCCTGCTACATAAGGAGTTTAGTTCTGTCATCAGCCCTGGATATGAAAGTAAATTAATACTTTGTCTAAGCTCAAAAGTTCAGTACTGTTTATCTTGATGGCAGAGTGTTAAATCTTTGTGCTGTGTAGAGGTCTTTAATTATTATTCTTAGAGAGGTTGGAGGAGGTGAGGAAAATGGAGGAGACTGGTTAGGTTTTTACTTTCCTGGAAGTAGAAGTCACTCCTGGAAAGACAAGGATGTACTTGGTACATAGGCTTCTCCTGCATATTGGACCAGTTAGTTGCAGAAATAGGTTTGTCAGTCTTAAGAAAGCCTGCCAGTCCTGAACTTCCATGCATGATGCAGACTGCTATCATGACAAATGAAAAATAACTTCATTCAAAAATGTGGTATACCCAGGAAAGCTGGATGATGATCGTGAAATGTCACGATAGAAAATATGTTTTCTAGCTGCATAGTGTTCACTAGGTACTATTATGACATAAATGAAGTATGAAGCATTATTTGACAGAGCTGGAGTTAGTCTGAGGTAGAGTGGAGTTTTGATCTGGATTGTGTCAAGGGATAGTGTTCATTACTAACAAGCAGTGGCCCTCAAAAGTACAGTATTCCTGTTGGAGTTTTACTATTCCCATGTTGACTTTGCCACCTTCTGTTCTTTATGACAGGCCTTGTATGAAGCAGGAGAGAAAAGGAAAGGAACAGATACCAGTGTGTTTGTTACTATTCTTACTACAAGAAGCTACCCACATCTTCGAAGGGGTATGTTGAACAAAGCTTCATGCTTCTCTGGGATGATTTTTGAACACAGCCTGCTCATGAGAATATACAGATTATAAAGACGTGACCCCAGTTGGAAGCGTGCTTGCTGACTAGGGGTGTGGTTGGCAGCCTGGCTGTTCTTTCCATAGTAGAGATGAGCAATATAATTTAGGCTGTTAACAAAACTGAAGTCTCAGCTGGGTTGTGATCGCAATGCCAAGCAATCAGAGCGGCAGAGGCTCTGAGAGCTCCCCAAAATGGCCTTGGTTTTTAGCCAGTTTGCCCTGGACAGAGGGCTATCACACAACATCACAGGCTCTGGTGTAGTCCATTGGCCACCTCTACTCCTGCCAGTGGGAAATGAACCCTTCCGTCCTAACAAAGTCCCATTCCGCACGCTGACCCCACCAGTCCGTGCAGTAACACTGCTCCGCATCGTGCTGTCTGAAGAAAGTGAGAAAGAGGACCCACAAACAGTCCTCTGCTGCAGCAGTGAGGACAGAGTAAGGCAGAGACAATGCAGGGAGATTACTCTTTTCTTCCTTTGTTTAGTCTTTCAGAAGTACACCAAATACAGCAAGCATGACATGAACAAGGTACTGGATTTGGAGCTGAAAGGTGATATCGAGAACTGCCTCACTGCCCTTGGTAAGTGGTTCTGCAGATTGAAACCTACTGTATCTACTGACTAAACTTAAACTTTTACTTCTGCCATAATTGCTCTGATCAGAAACTGTTCTGTACTTACCCTGCTTCACTGAGAAGCTTGCTAGATAATACCTTGGAAAACCTAATCCAATCATAGTGATTGAACTGGCATCTAAAATCAGTTGAAGTTGATGAATGGGTAGAAATACCTCTCCTGTATGTGGAGAGGTCTTTCAAGGAGAACAGATGAGTCGTCTACATAGAAAGAACTTTTAAAGAAATCAATATGCCAAAAAGAGCTGTCAAAACAGGCACATTTTTTATTAAAAATCCAATCGTTTTAAACCTGTCTTCAACCAAACCCACTCTTCTCCAAGTTTCATGTTGCAAGGATACTTACAATATACAATTACTAAAAATAAAACAAATTTCTGTCTGTGGTTTTGTTCATGAAAATATTCATACAAATTTAGTGACTGTTGTTCATGAGCAATAAGGTAAGGAACTCCCTCTTACCACTGGATCGGGAATGTAACTGGGAGCTGGACACCCATCTTCTTCCTAGTTTTTATATCACTGTCAAGCATATTTTGGATAAAAGAATAATTTCCAGCAGATCCCTCTTATTATGAAAATTGAACTATATATAACTTGGTTTACAAAATATCAGATTATAACCTCCAGCTCTGCTATAGAAGGCATAAATGCTTTCACATTTTTCTCCTTGGGAACTGCAACACCTTCTGTAATTTTGTAGCAGTAAACTAGGGAGAACAGCATTGTTTTTATAGTAACTATTCTCCCCTGACTGAATTGTAAACAGAGGAAATGAACTTCTCATCCTCATATATTTTGACAAAAGGTAGCAAAGAAGTGCATAAATAGGGTCTGTGGGCAGGAAAAATGAGACTGTTTTTGAAGTGTTTTATTGCTAGACTTTTGTTACATGTATAGCAGAAGTGACCTTATCTCACTGCTTTGTTACAGTAAAGTGTGCCACAAGCAAGCCAGCTTTCTTTGCTGAAAAACTCCATTTGGCGATGAAGGTAATCTAAGTAAAGATCTCCTCTTTGTAAACATGAGGTGCTTTATCAGCTGAAAAGTAGAAAGCTAGCTAGAGGTCTCTAGGCCCTGTGTGTGATAGAAAAGGACTGCAGAAGGAAATTCAGCGTATTTCTCTCTCTCCTTCTGTTCCTTCCTTTGAAACCTGAGTATTTTCCATTGGAGGTGTTTTGTGTTTGCTGTAGTGTGTTCAGGAGGGCATCTGTCCATACACACATATCTTTTACTGTTACAGTGACAGGAAGGTGACTGGAACTTTTCTTACTTATGAAACAACAATTATAGTAAAAAGGGAAAAGGTGAGCAATTACAGATGTTGGCAAGAACCTTGTGGAAACCTAATCTTTACTGAGATATCCATGATCCTTCTGGCAGATTTGGAACCCAAGTTAGCAAGGCAGCTGGAGATCATGAAACAGTCTAGTGTGTAGGTATTGTCATAACTCCTGTGACTTGGTTAGGAGCAG
This sequence comes from Parotia lawesii, assembly GCA_003713295.1. NCBI lineage: Eukaryota > Metazoa > Chordata > Aves > Passeriformes > Paradisaeidae > Parotia > Parotia lawesii. The sequence continues at coordinate 59,445 of RAHM01000652.1, forward strand.
TATGTGAAAAATTGAGTGAAACATTATGAAAATGTGGATCATTTCACTGTTAAAAAAGTAATGAAAAAAGGCAGTGAAGTCTAGGCTGTCCCTAATGTCTAGCAAGCACAGTGAAGGAGATGTTTGTTTTTAGGAAACAGCTAAAAGAAATGTTTAAAAATGTTAAAAAAACCCAAACATGGTGGAGGTAGCCTGTCAGAAGTTAATTGTTCTCATAGGGAACATAAGACAGATATGAGACCTCCCTGTTATGAGAGATACTAAAGGAAAAGGAAAGGAGTATGTTCATCTACAAAGAAGTCTGATGGATTAACACACAGAACTTGATTAAAGATATTTCAATGACATAAGTAGCATAATTATTTTCCCTTTTTTTTCCCCTCCCTCTTTTTTCTTTGTTTCTTTTAATAGGGTGCTGGGACACGGCACAAAGACCTCATCAGAATCATGGTTTCACGCCATGAAGTGGATATGAATGAGATCAAAGGCTACTACAAGGCTCTGTATGGCATCTCTCTTCGCCAAGCCATTATGGTAGGTTTTCTCTCATTTGACATATGAAATGCAAAACAACTGGATGATTTTTGAAGTCCAGTAAAGGTCTGTTCACTTTTCTGCTCCTCAGTCACTAGTTCATCCTGAGTAGCTCATTCTAGATGAGTAACTCATGTTTCCAATGGCTCATGGGCTGAGAGAACGAATTCCTTTTCCAGGTCAAAGTTTTTGTCAAAAGAACGATAGTAATTTGTTAGTAGTGATGCATGTCTCAGGATATCACCTTAGAGTAGAAGCCAAGAGCTGAATGGAGAATACGGTATCCCAAAATTCCCGTACTTAAGCAGTACATTGGCAGGAGAGTGGAGATGATTACCATGACAGCTCTAATGGAGATATTTGACTTAACTGGATATTGGCTTTTAACATTTAGGGTACTCCAGCAAATAATTTTTTAATTTTGTTAACATTTATTTGGCCTGTTTTCCCTATGACTTAGCCTAAATCAGTTAAACTAACAAAAACCTTTGGTTAAAAGGGACTGACTACCCAAAGTATTTTCCAGAAAATTTAAGCAGTGAGGGACTTGAAGAAAGCTAAACCAGCAAAGTATCTTTGTGAAGAATAGTAAGCATTACTGAAAAAAAAAGGTGTCTTGATTGGAGTAGAAACATACTCCCTACATGTATGAAAATGCCTTTTGGGTTTTTATTGGTGTCTGCTGCGTTTTCAGTTAGGTGCCAAAGGTCACTTTTAATCTTCCCTTAAGCGTGTCTGTGATCTGTAATTTGATATGTAATTACGCCACCTCATCATGTTCCAAAGTGGTGATTATATCCAAATGTCTTGAGGCATAGATTGGCTACACAAAACAACTCTTACGTCTCTGAAAACTAGATTCAGATGAGAGAAAACAAGAAACACATGTCGTAATTACACTGCATACTTAATGCATATTATCCATTTTTACCAAGCTGAATAAGCAATCCCATGGTGGGTAGAGTGTCACTGTACTGTTAGCCTTTGTTTGAGAAGCAATGTGCACACACAAAGTGTTTTAGTATTAATGAGCATTGGACACCACTGATCAAGAAAGAAATTTTCTTTTTATTTAGAGTAAAAGCTTAAGCTCCTGGGTAGATAAAAATCTTCTGTGCTTCTCTTCTTCACTTATGCCACTAGATCTCCCAGCATTTTTACTAGCCTTGTCTGCCTATGCTCCACTCTGGAAATGCATGCATTTATTTCTAGGTCATGCAAATAACTTCAGTGAGGGTACTTGGTTCCAGCTCAGTCTGTGGTTAACTGGTGTCTTATCAAGTGATTAATTTATATAGATGGAGCACTGATATTTGATCAATGTATATTAGTTGTTAATTGAAATTTTTTTTACTTGAGACCATTATTCTCAAATTAACAATTGTGTGTTTTTCATGCTTAAATTTACAGGATGAACTCAAAGGGGATTATGAAACCATCCTGGTGGCTTTATGTGGAAGTGATAACTAAGTTTCATGTTCCTGAAATGCACGCAAGCCCGGTTGCTGAAAGTCTTTATATTTGCATGTCTATGTAAAATGCAGGCTTTACACACAGAGGTTTCTGTGGAAGGCTACTTAGTGCATATGTATTATGTTTAAAACATGTAATCCAGAGTGTATGTTTTTCAGTATCCTTACTCTGAATGGCATCAATATTTCTGGTTGCCATTGTTTTTCCAAAGTGAAAGAATGCCCCCAAGTTTCTATTTGCATATGAAAGTGGTAAAGTTTTCATCTATGCTAAGCAAATAAACTTTTAAAAATAAAATTCAGCCATGTGTAACTTTGTTTATCTTTTGTTGCTATTCTGCATTTACTTTCAAGTTCTGTGAGTACAGTGTGTGAAGGAAAAATCAGTAAATAACTTAATCATAACATAATGTAGTAATATCAAGTATAGCTGAGTCTGTACCTTTCAATTCCATTTCAGCTAGAGTTTGTGTAAGCCAGATGAAAGAAAAACACTTAAGGATATCCTGTTAAAAAAAATTAATATCAAAAATTAATATAAAAACCTGCAATGATATCTCTGTCTTGTTCTTATTTAAATTTCAGAGTCAAGGAACCTGTTACGTTTTGTGCACTGGAAAAAAAATTTAAAATTCTTCATAGGACATTATGGGAGACTGAAATGATAAAAGGTTAATGGCTCAAACAATTGGCTGTTTGCAAAAGCAGTGGGTGCTTTTCTGAGGCCAGGTTTGCACCCCTCCCCCAACTTAAAAGGGGAGAAGGAGAGTTTTTGTGTGTGGAGTGGCAAGTCCTCTGATCTGTATAAGACTTCTTTTTGGCAGAGTGCAAGAGGGTCTCAGCAGGAACATGTCCTTTGTAAGAGCCCAGCCTAACTATTCAACTTCAAAATGGGACTGAGGGAGCACTTAGAGTTTTCCTTTAGAGTAAAGGAGAACATGATACAGAGTTAAACATGCTAGTAATATAAAAACAGTTGTTACCTGATTACAGGGGCTTTGCAGGACAATGCAACAGAGGAAATGTGCATTGCTGTATTCTGAGAAGTTCTCCTAATTTTAAGGCATTTCACTATTTTAAAGTATTGTATGTATGCATCTTCGCTAGAGGCAAGAGTAGTTGCATTTTGATTGTATTCTGTTTTTGTCTACTTCTAAAATGCAAATGCTGCTTGTTTTGAAGAGGAAGGTTTGGTTTGTTCACTCTATCAAGGAGAAGTCACAGTTTACTTCAAGCTAGCTCAATCCCCCTGGACATTTGCTTCTGTCTGAGAGGCACAGGTTTCTGCACAGTTAGGGAACTACTTCCTTAAACATTTAAAAAAACAGAAGTTTTTTTTTTTAAAAATTCCATTCATATGGCTCTTTCATACGGCTATTTCACAATTGTTTTAAATGTTATGATGTATTTATTGCCATGGAAAATTGCAGCCCATTATTATAGTCTGGGAACTTTCATACTGCAAGAAGTAGGACTGAGGTTAATGCTTGTGAAATAGAGTGACTCCACCATGTATTTCACTACCAGAAGGCCCCATGATGGTCTGAGTAGAAGTGACAGATGTTTCTAAAAAACAAAACAAAACAAAACAAAACAATGGTTTTCAGGTATGCTAACGTAAAGGTAATTTCCTGGCATTAAGAAGGACAGTCCTTGTCTTAAAGAGCTGTGCTGCGCAGTAAAGGGGAGAGACAGAGAATTAAATGGACCAGCACAAATAATCGTTGTTTTCTGCGCAAATTAATAAGAGCATCAGCAGTGAAATATAAGTGAAAGTCTAAGTATGCTGACTCTAATCAGGTTGTCATTAAGATAAGATGGGTTACCATGGAAGACCAGTAAGGTTATTTGGATTTTTTTTTGCTCCCATCTTTTTGCATCAAAGGAGAAAATGTCACATAAAATTACTGCAAATGAGTTTTAGTAAGTCCCTAAGGACTCCATTTAGTAGCATGCTTCTCTGTGTGCTGAGCTTCAAGCATGGGATGAGTCCACAGATTTGTACCAGGGAAGTACATTTACAAATTTTCTGCAGCTGCTTTCCCCAACCAATATTAGAAATTAAGTACCAGTATAAGGAAAAATAAGAGAGGCAAAATAAAATACGTATTTTTCTAAACTTATCTCAAAATCAAGAAGTCCACCACGACGGAGTCGTGCTGCAAAGAACCTCTTGGTGCTTATTCAGACTTTTCAGAGGAAGGCTTGCTGGGGCACAGTCAGTGAGCTGGAATTTTCACCACTATTTCAGTGAAACACAACTTACGAATTTTACAATCTCTCTCCTGAAATGGGGCAGGTATTTCATAACACCCTACGAAAACAAAGAAACCTTTACTCAAGCATGAACATGGGATAGAAGGAATGTGGCCTCTCATGAAACATGAGTAGTAATAAGTAGAAATATGAGTAGTAGTAAGTAGTAGTAAGACAGTATGATATGATTTTATTGGAAAGTCATATATTAGAATTTGAATTGCATTCAAACTTGTGAGGAATGGTCACCCTCTCAATGGGGAATGGCCATGCAGCCATTTAAAGGTAATGGAAAGGAGGTGAGCGGTGAACTCAAGAGGAAAGGAAGTGTCAGGACATGTGTTCCAGAAAAGGCCATAATGAAATTCATGAGAAGGGCTTCCTTGCTTTTTTTGTAAGTTGGTGGGAGGGGAGGTGAAAAAGGGTCACAAGAAAGGCAACAAGAAGATTGAAATACGATATTTTTCATCATTGTACACTTGTAGTCTATCAGCAGAAAACTACTGTGAGGGCATAGCTTCAACACAAACATGTAAATGAGAGAATCACCCTGCATATTGAGCAGGAAAAGCTTTCTTAAGGGCTGGTAGTTTTGAAATAATTTGGAAAAGTATTGAGAAACCGTTCCTTCAAGTAGCACTAATTCTTTCACTACTGTTCGATAAAATACACTGGAAATGCTGCATTTAACTCATTGTTTATGGTCAGCGATCTGCTGCACGCATTGTACAGATTCTTCGGGTTCTCTTGTACTGTGAATGCTTTTCTGACCCTTTTGGATTTGCCCTCACAAAACAAATAATGAATATACAGGAGGCTATAAGAAGGAATACGAGTTTCCAAATGGCGTTTCAAAAAAAATTGAGCTCTGGTGCCACCTTGTGACTGTCGCGAACAATGGCAAGGAATAGGATTACAACAGAAATTCAGTCTCAAAACAGCCGAAGGTTTTATACTGACACTGTTTCCGGGATATCAGAATAAAGAGACATAAAGTAGTTCAGCATATTACAGAAAATGGGGATTTTTCTATTTTCCCCCTGCTCCAGCATCCCTTTTTTCCACACTGGTTTAAAAAAGAACAAGTAGAGAAAAAGAACTAGCTGATGTATTCTCAAGGGTAGAGGCAAACAGAAGTTTCTCACCGCTCTGAGACAGACAGCTGTAGAATATGAAAAAAAACCTCCGAACCCAACACATCACCAAACCTTTCTAAATCCATAGTAAACGTGTATAGGTGCTTACAACAACCCCCGTACTTGAAAGACTCACCGACCCTGCAGTATGTCTTTCTTATTCAGCACATTTGGGCAAATAAGGGTGAACTTCTAATAGACACCATTATACAAGGTGCTATGTCAAGATGATACTGCTAAAAAGATAAAACGAGATAAATTTATTTTGGGAAATTAAGCTGGTTTTCTATCTCCATTCCAGAGGTGGCCTGTGCCCAATTCTATCAATTGCTCTGTGCTTTTATTATATGCCCATTTTTCTTCAAATGATCGGAATAATGTAGACAAAAAGTTATTTTAAAATCTGGGCTTTAGTTTTTAATGTCGTGTTTTGCAATCTACTCAAATGCCTCCTTCATTCAGCTGGACAAAACACAGAAAAGCTAAACACACTTCTAAGGAGTTCAGATTTACAAAAGTGGTGGCAAGCTATCATAGTAGGTGCCCACCACCATACCTGTTATTGTTTTCTATGCTATTCTTCACAAATCAATGAATCATAATGTTTCTAGAATTATCTGAATAAAGAAGGGCAGAAATTAGATCTTGTATGTTCTTTGATTGTACTATGCAGAGCTGTACATTAAATTGTTCACTGTGATACTAATAGAGGTTTCCTGAGCAGTTGCAGTATATAAGTATTGTATCATATCCATTTGTGATTGGCAATAATAACTTACCTTGGCAATTAAACTTATTCTGCCTATTTCAAACTCTGCTTAGTCCTTCCTTCTTATCCACATTAAATAATCATGGGTCATTATAAAAAATTGCCAGTTGATTTTTGCAAATAGCTGATGAATGTAAATTAACGTATGAAGAAAAATTTTGAATTTCTTACTGCTCAGTTTTATCCATTTTAAAATTCAGCACTTTCCTCTTCTTCCATAACCACCTCTTGCCATATTCTAACCTATGCTAGAACTTGGCTGCTAAACTACTGACAAATTTCTTAGAAGCTTCTTGGGAGGTTATGTCAGGCTTCAAGAAGTCCAGTTGAACTGCAAAGGTTCTTCTGCTATTTCTGCCATTTTATAGCAAAGCTCTTCACTCTTTGTGGAGTCATGTATGTTTAATTATGGGGATGATTAAGAGATTTTTAATACATTTCTCTTTGTATATAACATTTCAATTAGTGTGAGTTTATTGACAAATTAATGCTTTTGATTCCTGAGCTGGTAATATTACTTCCAATACTTGCTTATTTGAAATAATAGCTGGATATAAATAAGTACCATACATTCCTTATTATTCCAGCTAACACTATCCAGTTCTTCAAAAAAGACTGGATGGTTGTGTGTGGATTTTTTGTTGCCTAATCTGAAATTATTATTATGTGGAATTGTTTATATAAAGTTTGCCTCTAATTGATTGAGGCAAATGCTTCCGGAGTATCTGAAAAACAGGATACTTGCTAGTATGGAAAGTTGAAGATTTTGTTAATCCATGTTTTATCCACCAGGTCTAGAAACAATGTTACAGTTAAGTGTTTTTGTCGAACTCTGATATGAACATGTGGCAAGTTAACTGAACTTGCTTAATTCCACTCCACAAAATTTAAATCTTAGGATTTGGAATTTATAATTTTATTTTATCTATATGTATACTTAGCCTACTAATAAGGAAAATACACAAATACAGTATATGAAACTCTTACAAATATACAACTCAAAACTTACAAAAGAAAGAACTCCCAGTCTCCATAGATTTGTTAGCACAAAATGAACTGGGAGAAAAAAAAGTACTTTCAGTGAAGCATCAGTGCTGCTACAAAGCTCTACACTGGAGAAGAATTTTACTTTTCTCTTTAATGCAGAATACAAAATGCTTTCCTAAGACATGATTTGGCTGTAGATAAATCGTCCATACTGCCTAAAACCACTAGATGTAGCTGTTGGTGCTTGCAGCAGGAAGAACGCACACACCCACACATACACCCACACCTGCCTGCCCCCCTCCTCCCCCCCTGCCCCAGCTGGCTATTTGTTGGTTCGTGTAGTAAGTGATGTTTTGGATTTTTATTTTTTTTTTAAGCAAATCTGCATATTTTGGCCTTCCTTAAAATATTACCTAGGTCTTTTCACAGTCTCTGAATTTATCAGTTCCTCTCCCATTAGACATGATACAAAAAGGTAGAGTGTAAAATTTAAACATGACATGACTGTTGATGAATTAATTATAAAGTAATGATCATTGGAAAAAAGTCAACATATATGCTTCCAGGCTTGACATTGTGACTAGAGTGGTGCAGCACGAGTGGTTCCTCTTGCAGCATTGATGCATTTTACGTAGCTGGGATGTAGCAGTAATCTGATGAGCTGCAATTGCCACAATACCAGATGGATCCCTGAAAATAGGAGTCCTATACTAATCTGTCTAGATTATTGAATTCAGTGGCCACTTGGCAATATATCAGGGAATGCTTGTAGAACTGAATCAAAATAGATTATGAGGTTTAATTTTCAGCTACGTTTATAAATGTTCTGTGTCCTGTTTTACCATTTTCATGGGAAATGCATCTACATAGAATAGTTTAATTAGGAAAATTATGAAATAAAAAAAATTAAATAAAATATAAAATAAAAAACCCAACAAATTTCCTTATCAATAAAAATAAGGTATACACGTAGGCATATACAAAACTTTTCGTATCATTTTCTTCTGAAATTATTACGACAAGTATGTTTGCAGGCACATGTATTTACATTTAGATGCTTTTCTAGAGTGTAATTGTAAAGTGTACATTTAGGGAGAAAGAGACAGAAAAGATGGATATGGCAGTGGAGACAGTCATGCATTTTTCTGGTTGTCACACTTCATCCATGCCCTGTGAATGAAGAAGTACTGAAGCTAGGAGTCTGATGTTGCTGCTCATTTCTAGCTGATAACAACGCAAACAAATATTTAGTATAATAAAGTTTCAGTTTTAGAAGAATGTTAATGGCTGACTGTTGGCAAGCACCTATACGTGTACATTTATGAATGTTGAAGAACTGGGAGAGAGGCACGAATTTTCAGGTTTAGTTTACTGTTAGTGGAAGTGTTTTATTTATTATTGACATAAGTTGTGTTATACATACAAGTGACTGGTAGAAGACTGGCGTCTACACTCCTGCCTGCATGAAAGTGAATACCCTGCAGATGCAAAAGATCTGTCTCATAGGGTGTCATGCACTCCATTGTGCACTTGTCCTTTGAGCCCACCTCCTGCTCTCACGTGTGCTTCTGTGACTTTGTACAGATTTTAGGGTGCCTGCTGTGGTATAAATACACTTACATCAACGTTTGTATATCTGTATGTGGTGCTTTGGTTCCATGGTGCACAGCTGATTTGTACAGAAGCCCTGATAGCTTGTCTGGACATCACATGGCAAATGCCTGGTCCAGGCTGCAATGCAAGTGGATCATCAGTGCAAGAAACCATCTGATGGTCACAGTGAGAGGAAATCCAGGACCAAAGCTACAGGAGTTTTGCCATGAGAAACTCTAGAACTCAGAGTAAAATTAACCCCTGAAGAATAAAGTTAATAATGAAGTACACTGGTTTCTTAAGCATCATTCCCTGCTCAGCCAAGGCAAATTCACTGCAGTCTCTGAGCCAGGAGAAAAACAGCAGCACTTTTACCCTTTCTAGTAACCTAGTTCCTGCTGCTGCCACCTCAACACAGTTTTGCCCTCTCAGTCTCACAAGAGAGTTTGTTTCCCCTCTCCTTCCCTCCTAATCCTCCCCTCCCCTCATGTTGAGGGTAGCTGCTGCTGTTGGAGAGTCTAGCTCTTAAAGGTAAGAGCTGCACTACAAAGTGTGTACACAGACCAAAGGAAGCATACAGAAACTACCACAGAATTGTCTATCAAGCAAAAGATGTGAATCAGGGTATAAAAAGTAATTTTTTTACTCCTATTTCCCCCGTTTCACTTAATCTGTGCTTCATACACGGATCTGCTTTCCTTGAGTCATGAAATCTGTGCTGCCCCACACAAAGGTACAACAAACCAATTTTAATTTGTATGTTTATGGTACAAAAGGTCATGAAAACAAGCTCTCTATGTTTGTACCATTTTTGTATAGTCTATAGGATTATTTAGAGTCTATGGTGCCTAATTTTCATATTTTCTTTAGATACCTGGAAGTGCAAACAAAACAAACCACAGCAGTTTAAAAGCTCCAGCAATGACTCAGTCATTTTATACAAAAAAGAGGAAAAAACCCAAATGTTGAAACCAATGTCACCTGCTTTACAGTAACTTTACAGTAACGTTTATTTTAACCAATCCCATTCAAATGTTTGGGGGAGGGAGGGATGTTGTTTGGCTTTTTCACGTTTGGGGGGGATTTGTCTGGTTTTTTGTCTATTTTTATTCCCATTGAATTAAGAGGAATTCATTAAGGAATTACAAAGTTGATTCTGAAACTGAGTTGTTTGCTGCCACACAAAGGTGTTTGCTTGGAAAAGAATTGCAAATAGAATGCATTACAAACATTCTTGATTTGTGTAAACTGTCTGCTCTCACTTTGACTACTGACTAAGAATATCTTCAACATTTTTTAGGCTGCTATGATTTCAATTAATTGGTTGATCCAGTTCAAAACAGATGTTGCACTGTGTTTCATGTACCAAGGAACAGTGAAAGTCTGAATACAGCTGAAGGTCTGCTCTGTGCTTTGTTGACTTTCTGGTCCTTGGACTGGTGGAATGGGTGACCCTTTTCTTCATGGCACCTGCAACGTACAGTAGGAATCCTAGTTGCATATATACAACTCACAGTCAATGCTTAAGGCTGCTGGTGGAGAAAAGTAGGATGCAGGTAGTGTGATCTATTTACAGCTGTCCCAGATTAATAGAGGGGCAGCTGCATCCAGCATCAGAGTTTCAACAGCCTTTTATGGATGTTGTAGGGAGTACTAAAGTGGTTTGGTCTAAAAGTTACATGTGCCTGACCCGTTGTGATGAGTCTGACCCTTGATAAAAAGCTTGTGAGATGCAGGTCAGTATAAATGCTTTCAATCTGGAGAACCAAACAGAAAGATGGGAATGGTCCAGGTTCAAAAAGCAGCCCTAAATTACAAACCTAGACTACTTCTACAGTCTCAAATAGCCTGTTGCCATATACACCCCTTTTGATTAGACCTAATAATCTTCAAGTAGGTGAAAAGCCTTTTTGACTCTGGAAAATTTTAAATGCCTGTCTTGGATTGAGACAGTTTAAAGAGGTGGGCACTCTGAAATGAGTAACCTCCCTCTTGATTCCAGGCAATATCTTCCCACCAATGATGAATGAGATATGAGTAGATACAAGAGTTAAAAATAACAGTTTAGTAACAAACAGAATGCCAACAGGCAAGGGAAGAAAAGTAAATAACTGCTAGATAGCAAACTGCTACAAACTCACGGTCTGCCCCACGGACAGAGAGACCCGAAATGCCAGCAGGGACAGCCTCGGGCTTGTAGGACCAAGGGACGAGATGGCATCGGGTCCGTCCCGGGAAGGCAGGGGAGCGGTTCCAGCAGCAGACGAAGGCCTGGCGGCTCGCCCAGGGCCGGCAGCCTCCCCGCAGAGGGCCCGGCAGGGCGGGCACGGCGGGCGGAGCCGCTGGCCCGGGGCGCTCGGAGCGTTCTGCCCCCGGCCCGGCGCTGCTGCTGAGCCCCCGCGGCTCGGGCCGGAGCGGGGCCGCTGCGCTGCTGCTGGCCAGGGCTTCCACTGTGGGCAGGCACCTGCAGAATCCCCCCAGGGCAGCCCAAAGCCCCTCCTGCAGCCTCTCCGGGACGGGAAGAAAAGCAAAAACTAAAAAGAATACAAAAAAGGGAAGAAAAAAACCTTTGCCTGAGCAAAGACCGAACAGCCCACAAAGCAAATGCCACACAGCAAAGAACCAGAAGCAGCCCGTGAGAGAGGATTTTAAAAACACCCAGACACACGCACAGCATACCTGGCTGTAGGGTCTTACAAACACAGTAGCAATTTTTTGGGCACGTATAGATATGGAATACAATAGCATTGTGGATCACCCCACAATGGAGAATGCCTCACAAGGCCAAAAAAAAAAAAAAAAAAAAGCACAAGGCTGTTGATGTTTAGCATGGACTCATCTGCTGGTACATATGGACTTTACTACATTTTAACCAAAATAAAAATTATCTTTTTCTTTATATGTGATTTTTTACAAGTATTATCATTCTTCACCCGACCTAAAATTACCATATTCTGTTAAGTGAGTACTTTACAAGAATATATTTTCACAGTACGGTTTATGGTATTCCTACATTGATCCAAGAAACAAGTGAAAGATCAGCGCAGCTGCACAGTATCAAGTTGTCTTAATAATACATCTAAGCAAGTACTCTCACACAGTAGTTATCCATTGATGTTGCATTACAGATTGCATCCCCGAAATGGCTATCAGTCATCATTTAACACAGGAATGTCCTTAGAGTTCCCCAGCAGATGCCTTGCCAGCTCATTGGCTGCTGTTAGTCTCCATAGCTTGTGCTTTAAAACATCTCACAGTTTTAATAATGAAGCCATTTAGCACATTGTTTGCTGTGGGATGTAGAAAGCATAGTTGCTTTCGTTTTACTGGAAATATTCATTCAAGCATAAGAACACACTCAAATCCAGAAAATACAGAAGAGTGACACCACATACTCTGTAACCATCAGCTAAGGACTGATGCTGAGGCCAATGACACAAGCACACAGGTAGTGCAGTAGCTGAGAAGAGCCCAGAATGGCTGTTGATATCTTTTGCTTTCTTATTTCACTTACCTTTTCAAAGAGCTTTCTAATTCCACTGACAGTTTTGGAGCACATCCAGAAGCGATTTGAAGCCATTTCCAAAGCAGGGGCTGTGTTTTCACGCTTGTTCTGGACTCATGGGAAATTTTCCTTAAATCCCCCTTGCACTCCTACAGTGCCCAGCCTTTACTCTGGAATTCCCGCTCCTTCCAGGATGTCATCCTTTAGAAATTGCAGAAGAGTTAAAAGGCTAATTCGTGTTGCACATGTACATTCCAGAGACAACAGCTGTCTAATTTTTTTAATGAAGCTGTATGTTTTGGCACTGAAGAAATATGACTACTCCCATTCAGCAGGTGCTAATGTATAGGGACGATAGTTCAAATTAATTTTCATTTAATTTTGTCCCTCTAGCCAAGAATCTTAATCCTATGGTCCTTTAGAAACAAAACCAGAAAATGAGCAATAATATGATCGTGAATGTCATTGCTTATGAAATGTATCCCATGAAATTTGATTTTTATTTTCAGAAGAACAATAATTTAAGAATGACTTAATGGAGATAAAAACTGCTGGGAGGGATCTCTGTCATTTTTTGATTTTTCCTCCATTCTTGAAGGAAAGCTTAAGATAAATGGATGTCAATAAAGCCCATAGAAAATAGGGCTGGATATGCAATACTCCACCCTCTCTACCCCCTAAAAAGATGTTCAAGTATTTTTTGAGGTAATCCATCTCTTTTTTCTAATTTTGCATCGACGTGAGAAAGTCAGCATAACTACTTCTAATACATATTCAGACACTGTGTACAACATATTGGCAAACAAGCACATGCTCCTGCAAGTAATAGAATATTTAATGAATGACAATTGATTGGAAAGAAAATGAAAAAAATAAATACTGATCTCAGACTTTTCTCGTCATCTCAAATTATTATTCTCTCTTTCAAGCCAACTGCTTTTTCTAATCCAATGCCAAGTCATAATGGCAATTAATTTGCAATGAATAAGCACCAGAGAAGTCACCACTCTCCAGTGTAATATCTGTAGAGGTGAAACAGCCAACTCTGTTTTTAAAGCTGAAATTCACAGTTCTGTTTCCACTTCTGGGCTCACTGACATCAACAGAATTACATTTGTGTAACTCTGCTGCTACTAAAAAAGCACTAGACTCCACATTCTAGTCTGTTGTGGGTTTTAGTTCATCTGGTTATGACTCTTGTGAACGGTGCTTAGGGGAACACTGTACTGTGCTGTCCTGAGTTCTGTCTGGACTGCTGCTCTCACAGGGACCAAAGTGAGAGTGCTTGTGAGCAAACAAAATAGTGGGCAGAAACTGTTGGCAGCAAAATACAACAGGCGGTAACAGGTAAGCCTGTCACTACTATGTTGTTTTCAGACACAGCAACAGGAATATTTGCAAACCAGGGGAGCATCAGGTTGCAATGTGACAATGAGGGGCAGTGGGGGCTGGGGGGGAAGTTGCAGCTTCTTTCAGGTGCCTATGAAAGAAAGTCCTTGTTGGCATCTCTTTAGAGCCAAGGCTGTCCTTTCTTTCTACAGCTTGTAATTACAGTGACATAAAATAAGCAAAGACAGTGGTAGTCAGTCAGCACCCAAAAATCTATTTTAACACCCTGAACATCTTTTATCTGCATTCTTGACATAGGTAAAATGTTAGAATTCTGCATAAAGTGACAAGACAACAAAAAATCCCAGCAACTGAGAATTATTGTGTTATTCTTGTGTATTAAATTGGAGTCCTGGCTGCAGTAAGAGATGTCTAATCAGCAAGGGTATAAAATGGTCTGAGGTCAGCCTCAGTGAATGACAACTTGGCAGAAAAGACATTTCAGCATCTTCCTACCATTTCCTGAGGTTGATTGTAATAGCTGTTGATTGTAATGGTAGTTTGAGCCATTTTGTATTATGGGAATTGTCAAAATCTGTATGATACAGTCTATATGACATTTAGGTTTACAAAAATAATCATTAGGAGTTGCAGCTAATGCAATCCATAGCCTTCCTAAATACTAGATAGAAGCCCTCTCTTACCGTACTTTTCCCCTAATTTCTACATTTCTCTGTCTTTTGCTATGGTATTATAGTAATTATTTGAACTGCACTGTTTCATTCTGAGGACCATTGTGTAGGTTGCTGGTTTGTTCCTGGTAGGAACCTGTCACAACCTTAGAGAAGAGTCTCCTGCTGTTATGTAAATAACATTTAATGAAGCTTATGCAAGAATTACACTTTTGACCTCCAGACAACACATCATTTCAAAAGGAGCATTTAGATGTTGCTGCTATTTGTATGGTTGCTTCCAGGATGCTGCTTTTTCTGCTGAAATTTTACATTAGTTTATAACTGAGACAAAATACTAAAGAGCAATCTAAAAAAAGACTGTTCTTCACCTTCCTCATGTCCTGTTTCTATCACTGTTTTCTGCTGTTTTTTTCTCTGCTAGAACAACATGTAAAACTATCCTTTACCTTCACTTGTCCCTAGCATAATATTTGGTTCTAATGGTACCACTATTTTTAAGTTTGTATTCCTGAGTATGATGGTGCAAACAGCCTGAAAGTTGATGATGCCATTGAATCACTATTTACTAAAGCAGATTTTTCACATACAATTTTACAGATAAAGTTTAAAAATAATCTAGTTTTTGAAGAACATTAGTTGACAGTCTGGCCCTAAATGCACCTTTTTAGCCTATTGAATATCTACAGATGTGGCTTCCAAGTATTTTTTTGACTTTTGACCATCACTTTATTCAAACTATCAGTCTTTTAAAAATTAAAATATATACCATGACAAAGAGAAATAAAGTGAAACTGAAGATCCTTCAGCCATAAAGGGTTCATGTGTTAGGTATATCAGAGAAAAAAAAGTAAATTAATGAAAAAATTTTGGCATCAAATACATATGACTTCATCATATATTTTAACGAGTCTTGCTAGAACTCTTAAAAAAAAATTGCTGACTATTTCTGTTTTAATTGCCTCTGCTTTCATTTAAACAGTCTGCAATTGTGGAGAGTTGGTATGGCGACAACATGACTATAATCAGTAAAAAATATGCATATGTTATAAAACAAACTGTCTGCAAAATTAGGAAATATGTTTTCAGTATAACTCTTCAAGACTGAGTCTAGCTTTATTAGGGTTCTCTTCAAACAGAACTGATTTTCATATTTTGAAAATCTTTTCATAATTCCCTGCAACTTCTTTTTTCCTGTTCTCCTCCTGTGTCCATTTCTTTGCTTTTCTTTACAGAAAAAGTACATCTGTGGGGGAGGCAGAAACATAACCAAAACTCAACACTTTCAGTTTTATTTTTTATATGTTTAACTTAGGATTTCTTTCCTGAAGTTACACTTGGTTAAAGGAAAATTATAAAGTATTGTGCTTTTCTACTCCATTTTTAGTTGGAAGTAAAGGGAAAGAGGGTAGAAATTACAAAACCCGGAACACTCATAATTAAACAACTTGTTTTTCTAAAGAAACATTTTAGCATCTTATATGAAAATGAGGTTATTAAAAAAAGTTTTTTTGTGATCTCTTAGTATGGATATTTTTTAACAGAGATATTTCCAGCTACTGTTGGTACTAAAGAGGAGACAGAAGCCTTATCATGCAATAACAGAAAATGCAATTTTCATATTTGATCCTGAAGAATAGTCATTAGTGTTTACCTATTGGATTCTTTTCCACAATAAAAAGTGTATATGCAGAATGCTTACTTAAAATGTAATAGTAATAGTAATAACAGTGATAATGATAATAATAATTCCAGACTTGCATTAACAGTGAAGTAAATCAACAAAAATAGTGACATAACAAAGAATGTTAAGAGTAAGAATGTCCCAGCAGGAGGAAATTTTTCTAGTTGACATTGAAAGTTTGAGTCTATTGTATTTTAAGAAATGAGGGCTGTGAGTGCAGAAAAGAGGTATTTATGATGGAGGGAGATGACAGTTCTGACAACTAGATATTTTAATTGTAAACTATGGCTTGGTGTTTTTAATTTTACAGTTTGAAGTAATGAATTGCATTAGCCGTATTTACCCCCTTTCTCCCACTGTAAGTGTTTCACAAGCCAAACTCCTCTGTGGAGATCCTGTGAGGTCTATCTCAGTTTTTCTACATTTGTTCATCTTTAAATATTCACATTGTGATAAAGAGCCAGAGAGCTTTCTATCAATGTTTTTGGTCACCAATTATATTTATCTTTTTGCCATATGTAGTTCCAATGTGATCCAGATACTTTCTGTTTAAACATTAAGAAGCAATCAACACCTTCCCTCACAAGAAGTGCACCCACCTGAAAAAAAATCCTAAAATCCAGATTAACTCCTTTTTCTCCTCATCTTCTTCCTCTCTGCCCTCTCAGTGAAGACTGATAACTACCTGTACTCTGCATGCTGTGGCTTATTTTGTACAACAGCAGCATGTAATCAAAGCTGACAGGGAAACCCCCAAGCAAAATGATTTTCTGTTCATGAACAGAAAAAATTGGAAAAACAGGCAAAACCATGCAGCTAACAACAGATCCTAGAGAAACACTCTGTTATGCTTTCTCACTATTAAAAAAGCACTTACTGTAAGAGACTCTCATCAATGGAAGAACCCCAAATAATATTTTCCAAAGCTTTTTTCTTTCTGAAATGATCTAAAAGAAAGAGGAAGTTCTTTCATCTTTTTTGTCTCTCTCTGTGTCTTTTGGTACCTTTTCCTATTTTTTTGCTATGTGACAGTATATATTTTGATCTGATTTGAAAGTAGTCAAGGGCAAGAACAGAAGGAAAAAGAACTTTTGATTTTAGATCTACACCAAAGCTCAGTGACTAGGCAGGAAGACAACTAAGGAGCCTAAGAGGAAATCAGAGAAAGAGAAAATTGGCCACAACCAACATGTAAAACCCCACACCGACTTCTAAAACATGAAGAAAATCTGAAATAGAATTTTATTCCACTGTGCTTCCTCCTGCTGCTCTCACTGTTGAACTCAGTGTTACTGAGAAAACCCAAATTGCAATGCTGTCCTTAGCCCCTCAGCCAAAAAGAAAAAGGAAAAGGCAATGGAAAAGGCAAAGGAGAAGGTGAAGGGGAAGGGGGAGGGGAAGGGGAAGGATGAAAAGGAAAAGGGAAGGGGGAAGGGAAAAGGGGAAAGGGGAAGGGGAAGGGGAAGGGGAAAGGGAAGCAGAGAAAAAAGGTACGTGATTGTAGGTCTTTGACTGTATAAGAGTTTCCCATCAGGAAACATCAACAAATCATTTTCACTTTCAGTAGAGCAGACAGTGGACAAACATGGAAGAATCTCTTAAAGGCTTTTTTTCAGGTCACCTTACTCAAGTAAATAATTTTTTAAGAAACATCTATGTAAATCTCCTAATGGCTTACAGAGGTTTAAGCCTGGCTACAGGAGGACCTTCTCTTAAAATAGATGCTGTTTTGCCTCTGATCTATGAAATGGACATCAGGGACTTGCCTATGTTTCAACACAGATTGGATTAAAAAATTCTAGCTTTGTAATTTGGGAAAAGCTTTACAACTTCTTGTGTGCTAGCCAAAGTAGAGAGTAGAATAATTACTAATTTTTTTCACTGTGACATATTCTTGCAATGTCTTTTGAACTTCATTAACACCTACAGAAAAACAGCAATTTTTTTTTTCCACCAGAAAAATACTTCTCCTTGTATACATGAGCACATTATTTTATCTTTATTCAGCTGGATATTAATATTTGATATTCTGAGGGGAGGAGAACGTATTCAGCAATAAAACCCAGAAAACCAGGAAAGACTGTTGGTCTAGGTTTGTAAACATACAAAAATTAGGACAAGCTTTAGGTATGACAATGCTACATGCCAGTACATGAGAGTGGACTTCAGTGGGCTTTAGCTTTTCTCATTTAGCAGAAGGAATCGGAGGATAGCAGTGAAGAATATGAGGGTTTAGTAAATAATTCCAGGAAAAGCCATACAGCATAATTCCCATCCACTTCCCCATTTTTTAACAAAATTTAATAGAACTTTTATTGCTCATTCCTGCTTTTAGGGTTGATGTTGCGACCTGGTAACATTGTTCATTCTGCAATATGATAACAGAATGCAGTAATTGTTATGGTTGATATTTTTTTTTTTTTGCTTTTTTCCCCCAAGATTCACTTAGGAGGCTTGATAAGAGCAACTTCAAACAGCTATGAAGAACCTGGGCAAAGAATCTGTCTCTTAGCTTGACTTAGCTGCATTGTCCTCTAGAGATATCCTTTTCATATTCCCATATTATGAAGACAAGGGAGGGGTTTTTTCCCTCAGATTCTGCTATTTCACCAGACTGAATATTGCACAACCACAGAATGACTTCTTAATATTTCTCTGTTTCACAGCTTGAAAATTCCACTAAGAAGAAGCACAGATTTTTTCCTCTTTTAATTAAAACTTTTTTTTTTTTGCTAATTTAAACTATTGTAGGTTTATAGTAATTTAGGGCAGACATAGTCCTGTTTTATGCTGGTATTCAGTAGTGGGACTCTCTAGGGAGGACTAGGAATGGAGCTTCTATTTAGGCCTGAGAATAGTGAATGTAAACATTTGGAAACAAAGAATATTTTAGTTTCCAAGGGATATCAAGTGGAGTATTCAGTCCAAACCCTACTCAATGCAGGCCTGGTTAATATACCTTGCTTATGTCTATGCCCAGATAAATTTTGAAGGTCTGTGAAGAAGGTGATTTCACACCCTGTCTGAGCAATCTCTTCCACTGCCTGACCCTATTCATGATGAAAAAGTTTTTCCTAGGATTTATCCAGCATTTCCTAACAAAGCTTCCAGCTTTGTTCTCCTTCTATCCTCTTCATTAGGTATCTGTGGAAAGCCATCAATTCTGTTCCTCGCCTTTCCCTTTTTTCGGAGGCCAAACAAATCTAGCTCTCGACACTCTTTGCATGTCCTGTGCTCCATCATCCTCAACAGCTTGGGGGGAAGAACCACGTGTGTGGCTTGTTTGCCTCATTTTTTGCTAGCTGGATTTCCCTCATTTGGAAATACAGCTGTGGAAACACAGTCAATCAAGACAAAGTACACTCGCTGTGTGCATGTAGGTAATTTATACAGAGCACTACCTTTATGTTTAAAACAGAAAGTGAAAGAGGCCTCAAGCACACATTTTCCATCTCATCATTTTAATTTAATTTACAGGAAGTTTTATTGTTCCAGACTGCTACCAAAGATTTATTCTGCTGGTTGAAACATCAGTGAGCCTAAAATATTAGTTCTGTCACTGGACATAAATGTTTATATGTCTTTCTTCTTGTTTCAATCAGGATATGATCTTGGAACACTACATTTTTAGTAATATATGTATTTATTGCATATGTATTTATTACATTTGTTGAATCTTCAGACAATACCTTCTGGATTTAAAATTACTTCTGTTTAATAAGGGGCTAGAAAACATTTGCCATGTAAATATACTTGTTTGGAATCCTAAAACTGATTAAATGAAGATGCTTTTGCTGAAGGTTAGCCGTTGTAAAGGTAATTTAAACAGTCTGTGTCCCCACAATGACAGCTGGAATACCTGATATTGGCAATTTATTTCCTAGAAAACAAGTTTAGCTCTTGCAAAAAGCATTTAGTTCTTGAGCTGGCTGCAAACAAGTGCTCTTTTTCACCTTAGTGAGAATTTGGCAGAAGGGTCTGTCCTTAATTTTAGCTGTGCCAAGAGATTCATGAAGGAGTCAGGGTTGAAATGAACACCTTCTCTGCAATTGCAGTATTTTAGAGAGAATCTCCTTCTTCATTCAGATTTTTGAGTAGTGCTACTTCTTTACTTGTTATTTTGGGTTTTGTTTTGTTTGTTTTTTTTCCCAAGGAGTTCTATATTTCCTCTGTTTCCCATGCACCTGTTTTTACTGCTATCCAGTGACCATTTGTCACATTAAAGGTGTGGTCATGCTTTTTGTAGCAACTTTGGATGGAAATAACTCTCCCTTTACTATGTGGTTACACACAAATGTGTAGTTGCTGCAGGCAGGTTCTTCAAACTCAGCCCTGCTGTTCTTGGAAGGTATGTCCTAGCATCTAACCCCAGAATTTTATTTGTCAGGCTATCCAGCCTGGTGAAAATATTGGCTTTGAAACCTGAGGAATGCTTAATATGAAGTTTTTGGTGGAACCGCTCCTCAGAGATTGTCAGAATTGTACAAACAGCATTTTTCAAAGACTCTGGCCAAATTCTTAAACAAGATCTTTTCTGTTTCAGTCAAGTGTTATTAGAAACACAACTATTACCAGAACAGTTATGGGGAAGATGGGGAAGATGTTCTTGGGTTAAGAGAACAAGCAGCTGAGTCAGGTTGAAAAAGGATAAATTCAAACAGGTTGAACTGAACTTTGGCCTCATTTCAAGACTGTTTATATCTGTGTTTTTCTGGACCTCTATGTTCTTATGTCTATGCCCAAGATAAATTTCCCCGTTTCCACAAGGACTACATGTCTGATGTGACACAAGCCTAGTTCGAACTTGTACTCTGTTCTCAAAACTGGGACAGAAAATAGACAGGTGTTTTTCCCACAAATCCTTTTGATTTCAAATTGCAAGGCATCAGATCCTCTTGGCTGGAAAATGAAGTGGGAAACAGTTTTACACACTGGAAAAGAAAGGCTTCCTATTTTTGACTTTGAAACTCAGAATGAATATTCCCTTTCTTTTTTAATTTTTTTTTTAAAGCCAAAATATTATTTTTTGTATTTTTTGAAATATACAGACATAACAGGAAAACATTATGAAGCAGCAGACCATCTGTTGTGGCTGCATAGCTTTCTAAAAAAGGAAAAGGGAATACACATAAATGAAATTACTTGATTTGATTTTTTTCCTTTTTGCTATTTTTACAAAGTTGAGGATGCCTTGCTTTTTGTGGAAGTCTATTCATTCTTCTCTACTAAAAAGAGACATTCCAAGAGATCTGTGGAAGATAATTAGACAAAATTATTTAGAAACAAGGAAAAAACTTGTAATTTTTATGTTTTGATTCTGGCTGATAAGTACATAATTTTCTATTTTTCTGCTGCTAAATTGACTCATTAGAAGATATCTTTTACTGTAGCTCCTTTGCAATGAATTGGATTAAATGAGAAAAGATGATTCAGAAAATGTTGGAGATACTGTAGATGAGAGTATAATGGACGGCCAGTCTGCTCATTTTTCCCGGGAATGATAGACTATAAATAGCTGTCTTTTGCCCTCCAGTACACACATTCAAGTCCCATTGAAGTCAGCAGTGCAGAAATCAATGGGAACTCTGTGTGCATGTATCAGAGCAGATTTTTTGTTCAACCAAATGCTTTGTACTTAGTATAGGAAGATCTCGAGATTATAAGAAATCTGAAATGTTCGGAATAGTAATATCATCTATAAATCTCGCTAATCTTGCTCTGTGTGATTGCACTAGGGCATTCTTAACATGTATATAATACACATCAAAATAGATTTAAAATAGGCATACATATAAATACATACAGCATATTTTACTTAAGTTATAAGTTATATTTTTAGCAGAATATAGAGGATGAGTTTTTACTATTTATTTCAGTTGTGATTATTTTTTGTGTTTTCCAACTCTTGTACTTGTATTAGAGGCATTATTCCTCTCACTTTGTACTGTGCTCTGAGTATGTTTGCATAGTGACACTAGATTCAGCCTTATTTAGATGTCTTATAATGTCTGAAAAAATACTCAGATATTAAACAGAAAAAATATTTTAAAATCCTTTTATTTGTGTCTGCTTTGTCCAGTTCAATCTCCTGAACACACGGAATTGTTCATTTTGGCAAAGAATGAGTTCATTGGATCATAGAATCATTAAGATTGAAAAAGACCTCTAAGATCATTGAGTCCAACCATTAACCCAGCACTGCCTTGTTTACCATTAAACAATATCCCCAAGTGCCACACCCAAACACCTTTTGAAAACTTCCAGGAATGGTAATTCCACCTCTTTCTCAGACAGCCTGCTCCAGTGACTGACCATCCTTTCAAAGAAGAAATATTTTCCAATATCCCATCTAAACCTTCCCTGGTGCAACTTGAGGCCATTTCCTCTTATCCTGTCACTTGTTAGGAGGAGATGAGATTGATCCCCATCTGTCTTCAGCCTTCTTTCAGGTAGTCATGGAAAGGGTTAAGGTCTTTCCTGAGCCTCCTTTTCTCCAGGCTAAACACCCCCAGCATCTCAGCCACTCCTCATATGACTTACACTTCAGGCCCTTCCCCAGCTCCATTGCCCTTCTCTGGACTCTCTCCAGCACCTCGATGTCTTCACTGAAGTGAGGGGCCTAAAACTGAGCACAGGATCAGAGGTGTGGCCCCACCAGTGCCAAGTACAGGGGTTCAGTCACTGCCCTGGTCCTGTTGGCCACACTCTTTCTGGTCTAAGCCAAGATGCCCTTGGCCTTCTTGGCTGCCTGGGAGCATGCTGGCTCATGGTCAGGTGCTGTTGACCAGCACCCCCAGCTCTTTATCTACTGGGCAGCTTTCCAGCCTCTCTGCCCCAGCCCCTGGAACTCTGCAGGGACCTGTTGTGACCCAAGGGCAGCACCCAGCACTGTGGCTTGTTGAACCTCACACCACTGGCCACCTCAGGCTTCTCCTCATCCTTTGTCTCTATGTTTCTGTCTGCACGCAGTAAGGGGTGGAGATTCTCCTTAGCTCTCCTTTTGTTGCTGATGTGTCTGTAAAAACATTTGTTGGGTCTTTTACAGCAGTAGCCAGATTAAATTCTACCTGGGCTTTGGTTTTTCCTATTTTCTCCCTGCAAGAGAGAAAATACTTGTAACAGATTAAATGGTGCCAAAAGTGTGGATTTTGAGCAAGGAGAAAATTTAAATTGGAATAAAACTCTAGGCAATCTGGGAATATCTGTGTCTTCCTTTAGCAAATTTGTTTGCACTTGCAAATGCTGTCTGTGAATGTATTCCTAAATCTATTTACTGCAAAAGTAAGAACCTGGTTTTCTGCCTTCATTTTATGTTTTCACATTATTTTACCTCATAATTGAGGGCACTTTTGGACAGACTACCAGTAAACTGTTATTATACAGAGGAGACTCTCTCTTCAGATGCTAAGGTCTATCCAAACTGGAATTGTCTCCCACAATAAAAAGTTGGTTTGTCCAGAGAGAAGTCTGCAATGTCCTATTATTCCTGATAAAAAGGGTATACTCCCAAAGGAGGAGGACAAAGACAGACATTTCTCAGTATCTTAAGGTGATGGAAAAGATGCAAAGGAAGATTTAGCAGGGGGGAAGAAAAGATGGAAAAGTCTCTGTATACAGTCAGAAGAGTATAGATTGGCAGCCCTGCCTACCATAGTTAAGGAAGAATTCTGCTCCTCTGTGTCTTGATAAAAGGCACTGGTAACACCCACCAGTGTATTCAACAGCTCCCTGTTTACTTGTACTTTCACTCTCAAACACTTACATTTTTGTTGATATTTTGAGGGAGGAAGCGTGTTTCCAGCACAAGAAGAGTCTTAACAGTTAGCGCTAGATTCTGAATTAAATTGGCAGCCTGAATTCAGGACTTAAATTTAGAAGAGTTATTTGGTAGAGAATGTGCCATTTAAAATCAAAACATAGGAAAAGAACTGCTATTGTTATATCTCCACAAATGTCAAATATTGAGTACCCTGTTAGCTCAGCTCTACAAACATCTTATGACAGGCCAGACTATATCCCTTGAGTAGCACTAGGTAAATATTCTGCAAAGGTTTCCTGGGCTTGGAAAGGAAAGTGCATTCGTGTTGTTACAATAATGGTTCTAGGATTATTCTGTCTCAGTGCTTCTTGGTTTATATACAAGTAAGTGGAAACAATGAATTAGGGGAAAACATTGAATAAAAACCCAGCTGAGCAACATATGAGAAGAATGGTAAGCCTAACCTCTGCAGCTAAAAAGGCTGGTGAAAGAGAAAGAAGTGAGGCTTCTTGTGATGAGGAAAAGATTGCTTTCCTGTGGTGGCTTCCACCTTTGCAGACCATTGGACCAGGTGAGAATTCACTCTGGAACTTTTCTAAAGCAGAAATCTATCCCTGTCTTACTCTATATAGAAAATTACTATCAATTCTTTTAAAGTCCTCTTCTAATGTGTTCAAGGAACACTAAAGAAGTACGGGCAGCATGGAATATGGGAGATGGTCATCTGCTGATATAGCTGGGAGTAATTGTTTTGACTGTTTCTTTCCAGCTTTCTTTGTGAACATGAAATATTTTACATTTTCTTACACCTTTTGCTTCACTTGTAAGACAGGTAAAATACTACTACAAAAAGGAGTACTCCAAATGCTCTCCACAACAATCTAATTCCTTTGGTTTGGACTGAAGCCCCACCTTTTTTTCAGGCAACAGGCAAATCTTTAAGACAATGTGAGCTGAGAATCTCTTCTGGGATGTAATACCAGGACATTTGTGTGCATGAGATGCTACTTTGAAATGGTGCACAGAGGAGTGAAGAATTTAACAATAATATTTAGCTTGTTAGGAAACACAGTGTATTTTATTCCTTTCTTCAGAGCCTTATTTACGGTACACTGGGACTTCTGAGTGAAGGAATGGCAAACTTAATGAAACATTTGATTGGTATTAATTACTTTCCACTTAATTACCTGCCATGTGGATCTTGTTGAGCTATTGATTACTGGGAAACATACATCCCACTGGGGATAGTGTGATTTAACTTCATCCAATGAGTCAATTAGCCCAAGCAACACTGGGAGAGCTGGTGCTCTGTCTCAGTGAATGGGGTTTCTTGCCAAGAATGGTACATAAGCTGTTTATTTGTTCATTAAAACACAGTACTACTGTCAACAGGAGGCACTTATCAGTTGTTATTGAGATTGGTAAAATGTCACTGTTTCATCAAAGATTAGCAGCAGTTCATAGCTGCAAAGTGGGTGAAAAGACCCTCTCTGGTTTGAGAGCACAGATGAATGCATGAGGTCAAGACATTAACCCCTGTTTGCTTCTCATTTGTGAGAACTTCAGTTACAAATTTGTGTCAGCTCTCCCAAGAGCAAAACATCTTTCATTGTCATTAATTCAGAAGCTGTGGGACAACAGACCCTGAACTGTGGCATGTGACATTCAATTAATTTCACCAAGAGTGAAACACATGGTATGTCCCCCAACTCACCAAAACTAAATACTAGTATTGTTCGTTAGTGAGGATGATCTTCCTAACCGACCTGAACAGCCTGCTGTCTTCTCATAAATTAATCTGAGAATGAAAAGATCTTTTTTATTTTCTTTCTTTCCTCCCTTGTGATTTAAATTAGACAAAGAAACCATTATTCCTGTTGATATAACTGAAGGTATAAAAAAACTCTCTTGGCTGGAAATAATAATTAAAAAAACCAAACCCCACAAACAAATAACCAAACAACAGTAAAAACAAAAACCCAAAACAAAATCTCAAATGGACTACAACAAATCAAGAGAATAGAGGTGGAGAATTAAATTTATGCAAGAAACTCATAAAGTGAATCTTACATGGAATGGTTAAAAGAAAAATTTTGAGTATTCTAGGCAGATGTCTAGAGAAGTTACTTTTAAATACGAGTTTGAATTGAAATATAATTTTGAGATCATGTTATATAATATACATGAAAGGGTAGATTATCTCAGTAGTGGGTAAAAAAAGTCATTCTAAAATGAGAATCCTCTAGAAAAACTGAACAACTAAACAAATAACTGACCACAAGTGCTTGATTACATTAGATTAGATATATACAAATGTATAAGCCAAAAGCATTGACATGGAGACATATCCTTCAAATTTTTTTCTGTTAGAAGAGTCATAAGAGATTATTTATGAGATTATTTACTTGACAGTGACCTGCATAAGCATTTGTAAACATCAAAGAAAGGATTCAAGTTCTGTCATCTGCCATAAATGAATGATGTGTTTCACCTATGCTACATTTTATGTTGCTTAATAGAATACATTAATTACCATTACAGTTCTCTTTATACTCTTACGTAAGAGTATAAACTAACTTTTAAATAATATTTTGGCTAATGAGAAATGGTACAGATTTATCCTAACTTCAAGTTTTTCATGCTGTAAGAGAGGGACATTGCATTTGATGCATGTCAAAATATTATTCTTGCAAAATAAGGAAACCAGATAAATTGAACAAATATTCATCTTGGTAGAAGACAATTTTTTTTTTAGGGATGGATCAAGTATAAAATTTAAGAGAAATAAGCAGAAATATTTAATGTAATGGGGTTTTCAAAGGTTTCGTGTCAATTAAAGTTAAGTATACTGAAGTGTATGAAGACTTTACACACTACTAAAACAAAGTGGTTCATTAAAATTACCTTTGTATTTGCAATTGAGAAAATAGCTGTGAAAAAGTGGAAGCAGCAAGGGAAATTTATGAATGCATTTCAGATCTCCTTTTCGGTGTGAGTTTCCACTTTTTAGCCCTATGAATCAAATTAAGAAAAAACAACAATTTTTTTTTTTAGTTTGTTTCCCATGTTTTTAGAACCTTTTAGAGGGTTCTAGTAGGCTTTTATAAAACTAGCTATGTAAGCTTCATTGCTCCTATAACTTACCTTAGTTATACACACTGGTATAAAGTCTTGTTTATCCAGCAGAATAATTTTGGGTTGTTACAAGTGGATGAAAAGCATCAGGCTTCAAACCCTTGATAAAATGTAACATACTTCATGGCACTGTTCAGTAGTGTCTGGCTGGAACATGGTTAATTTGCCTTGAAGGGGCCCGTGTGGTGCTGTGTTTTGTGTCAGTGCCTGGAACAGTGTTTGTCAAACGCTGGTGTTTCAGCTGCTGCTGCACAGTGCTCACACAGCATCAAGGTTGGACCACCAAGCACCCCTCACTTCCCCACGGGAAGGCTTGGGGCTGGGCAAGAGTCTGGGAGGAACCTCAACTGACCCAAGGTAATCCCATGCCACACAACACCGTAACAACAGCCATAAAAGCTGGGGGAAAGGAAGGAAGGAAGGGAGGGAGGGAGGGAAGGGAGGAAGGAAGGGAGGAAGGGAGGAAGGGAGGAAGGAAGGAAGGAAGGAAGGAAGGAAGGAAGGAAGGAAGGAAGGAAGGAAGGAAGGAAGGAAGGAAGG
>RAHM01000652.1:86940-101047 GCA_003713295.1 Parotia lawesii
AAGGAAGGAAGGAAGGAAGGAAGGAAGGAAGGAAGGAAGGAAGGAAGGAAGGAAGGAAGGAAGGAAGGAAGGAAGGAAGGAAGGAAGGAAGGAAGGGGAAGTATTAGGAGCTAATAATGTTTGTCAGCCCAAGCAACTCCTACACATGATGAGACCGTGCTGCCTGGGAAGCGGCTGGAAATCTGCCTGATGATGAGGAGTTGAGACTAAATTTCCTGGGTTTGCTTTAATTCCATGTGTAGCTTTTGCTTTCAGTATTAAATTGCCTTTATCTCAACCAATGAGCTTGTCCATCCTAGCGTCTCTTTAGTGTTGAGGAGAGTGAGTGAGAAAGCACCTGGATAGGGGTCTGAAAGCCACCCAAGGTCAACCCACTACAAATAGTTACAACTATAGCTGGCTTTTGGAGAGTTTGAACACATGGTGGGAGTGTGCAGTGTATGTATTTATGTATGCACCTCTCATTTTCTGGTTAAAGCCATTGGAGCATAATTAGGGTGTGCTGTTTAATTCAGCCATAACCTTTATTAAATAAAACAAAACAACAACTTAAAAGAAATAAAAGGTTTCATTAACTGCTATAAATCTCTTTGAGATATTCAAGGCATGAGGCCAGGGGAGGAAATTCTTAAAATTTTTATTTTGAAGTAATTTTTTAATGCAATGTTGATCTCACTGTATCTTACATTAGAGTTCTGTGAAGCTGTGAAATAACATAACAGCAGGGGATGGGGCAGAAATTACTGTAAAACATTCTTGTCTCTCCAGTATAAGTTTCTGCAGTGGTAAATTAGCATGCTAAAATGAAAGCAATTGAGCAATTTTAGACGATGGTGGAGTTTGTCTGTACGTTGTGGAAGAATTATTTAGTGGAGTTTTGTGCTTTAATGTATTTAATGGTAGTACAAAAGGTGAAAGGGACCTTGTTTTTCTGCTTATGCTGTAAACAAGGTTTCAGGGGAAATTCTTTGAAGTGCTGAGATCTAAGCTGTCTGGTTTGAATTCCCCCTGAGGTACTACAGAGGAACAGTACGTATCTGATAATGTTTTAAGTAAATATTTTTGGGCATCAAACAGTACTGACAAAAAATATAAAAAGTGGATTATTTAAAAGTGCTGCTTAAGATAAATAGGATACTCATATGATTTATGATGTTGAAGTTTTTAGTCTCTCTAGAGCTACAAAAGAGAATGCAAAGCAGTAAAGGAGTGAAATCTGGAGGTGTACTGATGATGTCACCATAGGGACTTAATCCCTAGTGTACTCATCCCTTTGTAGAAACTGAGTGTTTCATTTTCTCAGAAAATGAGAAGCACAGTGACATTCCCCATATCTTGACTATTTCCAAAGATCTGGTCTAAATGCCAGATTTTCTTTCAACAATCCTGGCAGTTGCCTTTGTTGGATTGGGTCTGTCTGTCTATTTAAATGTGCAGAGAAATATATGAGCTACAACACTGTAGTGTGGAGTCGAAATGATATTCAAAGATGTAAGCAGTGCTGACAACAGCCAGCAGGAAGCACCACAGTTTAAATACAGCATCTCAGGTCTTCACAAGATGTTACAAATTCTGCCACAAACAGATAGGGATAATTTTCATAATGGTCATAGGACCATTATCTTTTTTTGTGTATAAATATGATTTTATTTTCCTTCTCTTCAGCTCTGAAAAGGAGAACAATAATAAAACATTTCCATAAACAGTTTTGAGGTTTTAAGTTTTGTTATAGTTATTATTATATGGCTTATGAATATGTCTGAATTCAGTCTCTTTTCAGGATCACACTGGTAGCCATATATGATGCAGGAATAAAGTTCCCTTTCTGTAGTGTTAAAAAAGTGTCTCCAAAGTTGACCTGCTTACTGACAGGACTACAAAATTCTCATTAGATTTTCAATAAGTTTTTCTTGAGATAGATTCTGGTTGTTTTTCTGAGAAGATGTATTTGACCTGTTATACTAGTAGCATTAGTGGTGACCTGAGATGCTTAAAATTGTGGCAATTGAATCTTTGGGGAAATAAAACCCTAACAGAGGTTTGGTTTACAATATTGTTCAAAAAAATAACTACTGGCTTTATCATAACAACTGACAGAGACAATGGGCAACCAGTGTGCCCAGCAGAGTGCACTGTTTCAGCAAAACAAAATATTTGGGTTTTTTCAGTTTTGTTTGTTTGTTTGGGTTTTTTTGGTTTTTTTTTTTTCAGTATCAATGGTGTCACTTTATCCGCAAAATAAGCTTGTGAAACATGGGAATTTTTTCTCAACTTCCTTTGATTACAGCAAGACACAGGACCCCATGTGCAAGGACAAAACTGGTGGGTGTGCTAGGACCAGATTTTCGTCATTGGTTTTTCCTGCTAAAGTGTACAGGATTTGGAAGGGACTGGTGGGTGAGGTCTGGATTTAAGTCTTGCCTCTTCCTTGGAAATGATAGAGAAGCTCCAAAATGGAGGTGGTAGTGGCAAGCTAGGTGGGACACAGCTGTGGAGAGTTGGTTGAGTTGGGGATAATTCTCAGCTTTCAAGGATTGACATGACCTTCCTGAGAAGGAAGAGGATTTCTAAAGAAAGAAGATAATTCTTCTTCAAGTGCATGAGCAATGTCTTGTGTAGCAGGCCTGACCACCCCTTGCAGAAAAATCTTCATAATGCCATGAGCAAAGCCTCAGTTACATCTATCAGTCACCTAAAAGTAAAGACAGAAGAGTCTTCATGAAATGGTTAGAACACTGAAGAGCTACTAAGCGCCTACTGTCTTCAGCAGCTCCTGTTCTTCAGACTCTTCAACAAACACAGAGATATTGTTTTAAGATTAAGTTACTTTCCAAATGCAAAAGACACCTAAATGACAGAGATTTATGACTTCCAATGAGATTTAGAGCCCCATGTGAACTATTTTCCTAGGTCTTGGGAAACACAATCTTTCAGCACAGTGAACTCATTAATGTTTCCCACTCCCATCACTGGTGTTGGGAAAAAAAGCCCAGATACAAGCAGTGACCAGTACAGTCCTGGCTTTAGTGATTTGTCCTATCACACCTGAAAAAGAAAGAAAATCTCCTCCTGGACTGGTGATGTATGCTGTCTGTAATAGTTTGGACTAAACTGTTTCTGCACACTTCCCCAGAGATGCAGCTGAAAGAATCATGTTTGCACTCCTTCTACACGATCCAGCTTTGCTGAAGTTGCTCATTTACAAATTGTGTATGACTACCCACAGCCTAGCTAACTCTGCTCTGTGGCTTTTATCAGACTGGGAAGACTTTCAGGAAAAAGTGGTCGTGACCTTCTATTCTGTTCTGCTTGGTATCTGGGAGCACCAGACCACAGAATGTGAGCTGGCCGGTACGTTGTTCATGGTCCGAAAAGGAATGCAATGTATTTGGACTGCTTTGTTACTTTTTTTCTCTTGTGCTTTTTATTTTCTCTCTCTGTCTTTTTATTTTTTTGTTTTTGAGATTTTTCTGCTTAGACCAGTTTATGCTTTTTTGATGTGAACTGAATGTGCAAATGCCCCTCATCAAAATACCACGTGCTTGATGATGAAGCAAAGTTCTTAGACTAAGGTGCTTTAATACTAACAATAAGATTTGAGTGTACTCGTAAGTTACCCAAAATATAATGAGGACATTTTTGAATACATCAAGAGTGGTAAAATGTGGTTGTTTTAAAAGTTGGAGAACGAAAGTCCCCATAATACTTTCATTTTGGGAAAAGATCATAGCCTTTCTGATCTCATCACATTTTGCAGAATTCTAAGAAAACTTAGATTCTGGGAGGATGGGCATTTTGACTATTTATTTGCAAACACTTGGACCACATGTACCACAGCTGTTGAACTACACACTACATGTCTTGTAGTTCAGTGGGGTACCACGTCAGAACGGGAGAAAGAGGTAGCCTTTTTGCAATGACAACCAGTCTATTATATATATCTGATTCTGGTATTCTGGTAGGCTTATTTATACACCTGAAGATCTGTCCCCCAGAATATAAATCTTACCTGTCCAGACAGATATAGTCACAGAAATGAAAAATACTCTCTCTTGGAAGAGAGCCTGTGTAAAATGCATCCTTTGAGAAAAACAACCTGTTTTTTAAAACAAAGACAAGTGCAATTACAGATAGAAGTTATCTGCTCTAAATAGTGGGTCAACAGGACACAATATACTTGCAGGAAATACACAATTCCCATTTGTGACTGTAAACACTGTGGGGTCCACATCTCTATGGGTAAAAACCAAACTCTGTTAGCATACAGATGTGCGATACCTTTTAAAATCCCTGCAGTATCTTCCTACCTGCTGTGCTTAATTTCAGATTCAACTGCAGTCATTAAAGGAAAAAAAAAACCCAACAAACAAACCACAAAACTGTTTTTGCCTTTGTCTGTGTCCTACATTGCACTGGCTTTTCCTCAAATATTTTCCTGGTGCTCCAGCTCCCCAAACATATTTTGAATACTTAAGATTTTAGAGCCTCAGTTCTCACTTTCCTTTTTCAAGTATCTCTGTCTTAAAGTGGTTTTACATGTCTGTATTAACAGGTAAAATCACAACTTTTTGTTTTCTTACAAAAACTTTCTTGCAAGCCTATCTTTGTGACATTCCATAGGAAAAAAGGTTTTGTTTAGAATTGTAAAAAACTCTTATGATCTGGAAGCCCTAAACTCCCTTCAAAGACTGGTTGCACTAAGCCTAATT
Organism: Parotia lawesii; assembly: GCA_003713295.1. Classification (NCBI taxonomy): domain Eukaryota; kingdom Metazoa; phylum Chordata; class Aves; order Passeriformes; family Paradisaeidae; genus Parotia; species Parotia lawesii. The sequence continues at coordinate 91,650 of RAHM01000652.1, forward strand.
CTCATTTTGATTTATTTCACTTTGAATATAAAGGTATTAAATTAGCAAAGACAAGCAATGAACAAAACTCTGGAGAGGAATTAGCCATTGTATCCAGTCCATTAATCTCTTCTTCAATTCTTGAGAATTGTGGCTCACCCAGACCCAGAGATCAAATAAAATGCCTAATTGGGAAAATCCTAAACAAGAGTATCCTGGGGAGCTTGAATTTATTTGTCAACTGTTCAAACAACTATGTTGTTTATAAGTCTTTAAAACCCTGATACTTTTCTGCCACTATAACTTAATCCAGATACTTTAAACACAGGAGGGTGATTGAGAATTGCTTTCAATTAACTGGAATAGGGAGAAACACTTATTCTGAAAACAGATAGCTGTGTTGTGAACATTCTGCTGAACATGCTGAGAATTTTAGAACTAAACATCAGGTTTGAGGGATGCTCTGAATACTCTTGGAGAGTCATAGTAAACACTGCTAATGGATATTCTCCTCTTGTGATAGCATTTATACTAAGCACTGTGACTCAGTAAGAGAAAGAAATACAGTATAAATGAATGATGCTTTCTAAAAAAGAAGTTCAATAACATTTTTCGTGACATGTGAAAGGCAACAACTACTTGAGTATTTTCTGCTTGTGATTACCCTGAATTACCTGTTGATTTTCCTAGAGGTCAAGGAAAACAACCAAGACTGATCTCTACCCACTATTGCAGCAAAAATGCAGAGAACAGTTAAAAGTCTATACCTGGTTTTGAGTCTGATAGCATCCCATATTCCCATCAGTGCTAAAAAACCGGGTAAACTTTAGTCATGTAACATGAAATAAATTTTCTGACAGCACAGTGACTCATCAACAACCTGGCTGCTCTCTCTTTTTGGAAAAAAGATAGGCTATGGAAAATCTCTGGCCAGGAAACACATGCTGAGGTGGTTGGTTGCTCCTCCCCACTCCCCCCTTACTTATGTTTTGTGGTCCTAATCACCAGTATATGGCATCTTATCACAAGTGCCACATGAATTGATGCCTCCTTCTTGCTATAAAGGATTTCTTGTTCTCAGTTGTAACAACAGTGATCATGAGATTACATTAAATGGCTTACAGGGTGAACGAATTAGCTCCGCATCACAAATGTTACATATTTTCATGGTATCCATCAGGGTGTCATTGTCAAACCTAAAGATGGTTTTGTTTATGTTGCTACAGAGGTCTGTGTATGACAACCCTCTTGTTCAAGCCTATAAATTTTCAGAGAGGTTAGTTTGAACTGATCACATTAATGACAATGTGTACTACAGGGCAAAAGAAAGTCTGTCAGGGACTGCTTAAGTATAAGTGGAGAACAGTTCAGATAACTTCTTGAAGCCTCTTCTTCTATGCCTATTCATCTTTGCCTCCAACAAGCATCAGTCAAACAATGAAACTAACAGGAACTTGCCAGAATGGAAAATAGGACATCTGGACCACATAAGACTGATAAAATACATTTTGTTCACAAATTTATCCTCTTTGTCTTTCAGAGGTCTAAGAAATAACAACTGCTTGAAGGAGATCAGAGGGAGAAAGCCAGATTGATTACGGTTATAGAAACCTTGCTCTGAAAACACCATAGTGTATAAATCAAAATTCTGATTTTGCTGTATCTCAACAACAGCTATCTGGCAACAATAAGCACAAGTTATTTAATATAATGGAATAACTATTTGGGCTGCTAGATACGATAACTGAGATGCCAATGAATAATCATCTTTATTGATCTCTTCTTTAGTAATCACAGAACTGAGAATATAAGCCAAACTGTTCCATGATTCTAGGAAAATTAAATGCTAGTGTTTTTTAGGAATACAGCTTTTAACCAAACTCCCAAACTCCTTTCAAAATGACTCATCACTGCAACACACCCTGTGGATTTGTGCCTCAGTCATCTGTATCTGTGATCTAATGTCATGGAACACTGCTGTTTTTCATCCCATGTGTCAGAACTTCCTTTCTTCTGAAACCGAGTTGTGTGATCTGGCGTTGCTTGTGGAGCCAGGATATGGCAATGACATATATACCTGAAGCTTGGCTGTCTCTTTGGGCTGTCCATTTAGGTACCTGGGATTCTTCTCATGAAAATATTTCTTACGGAAATATTATTATTCTTATGGATTGAAATTGTAGCCTGACATTTATAAATCTAAGAAGATCACAAACTAACTACAGTTGAGTGAATAAATTATAACAGTGTTATCTTGAGACAGACTCATGCTTTAGTGGAGAAAAAGAAGAAAATTAACTTATCCTACCTTGCATGCATTTATCCCTTTCCTCTTTCAATGGTATTCTTTTGGCTTTTCACACTGCCTAGCTGTGTGTGAAGTTCATAGTAATTATATCTTTTCTGAGAAAAGCAGATAGAGGAAGGTCATAGAATGATTATCCATGAAGACAAATCTAAGTTTTACAGATTTCTTGTTGCCTAGCATTTCCTCATTTAAAATTCTATGGGAAGTCACAATTACACATTGAATAATTGTGTTATTTTCCTATTGATGCTGTGTTCACAGCATAGATGCCCTATGAGAATGACAAGCATTAGGAGCACAATAACAGAAGCCTGGCTTCAGATCACTCATAGGGTATGAACACAGTTCCATTTGACATGGTATCTCACAGTCCCAATATTTCTAATACATATTATAAGTGCAACAACATGACTGCGTTGTCTTTCAGATGTATTTCAGTACCTTCCAGGATAGGCTTCTCCATAACTCCACCAGGCACTGAAGTGAGACGGACACACCTGTAGTTACTGGGGTCCTTCTTCTTGCCCTTGAAAACTGGGACATTTGCCAGCTTCCAGTCAGCTGGGACCTCTCTGGATTCCCAAGACTGCTCAATAATCATTGAGAGGTTTTGCAATGACATCAGCCACCTCTTTGAGGATTCTTGGGTGAATCCCATGAGGCCCTATAGATTTGTAGGGGTCCAGCTCTAGCAGCAGATCCCAGACAATTTCAAGTTCAACTGGGAGCTGATCATTCTCACAGTCATGGTCCTCCAGCTGAGGACACTGAGACCCCCTTGGTCTGTAGTCTGTGCTGAAGACGGGGCAAAGAATGCATTGAACACATCTGCCTTGTCGCTGTCCCTGTGTGTGAGGTGACCATTCTCATCCTGTAATGGGCTGATGTTATTTTTACACTGTCTTTTGCCATTAATATATTTGAAAAAACTGTTTTTATTGTCCCACTCAGTCCTGGCTGGCTTCAGCTCCGGTTGAGCTTTGGCTACACAAATTTTCTCCCTACAGTGGCAGCAGCATCTCTGTATTCTTCCTATGTCACCTGGCCTTGCTTCAACAGGGCCTACACCTTCCTTTTTTGTCTTCCTTATTTCCAAGAGATTGCTGTTCAGCCAATCCGGCCTTCTGTCCCTCCTGCTTGACTTCCGACACTTGGGAATGGCTGCTCTGTGCCCTTTGAGGGTGATGCTCAAAAAGTGGCCAGAACTGATGGACCCCAGCACCTGCAAAAACATTTTCCCAGGAGACCTTGTTTACTTATTCCATGAGCCACCGGAAGTCTGCTCTCCTCACGTCCAGAGTTGAGGTTTTGCTGTCACTTTTCGTTTTGTCAACAGAGATTTTAAACTTGATCACTTCATGATCACTGTGGCCAAGACGCTAGTGGCTGTGGCAAATCTCCACTTTGCTCACAACATCCACTCTTACAAGCAGTAGACCAAAGAGGGCATCTTTCTGAGTCAGCTCCCTAAGGATCTGTTCCATAAAGTTGTCACCCAAGTTTTTCAGGAATCTTCTGGCCTGGGTTGTACCAGCTGTGTGATAGTCTCAGTTAATTTCTGGCAAGTTGAAGTCCTCCATAAGGACAAGGCCAGTTCACTTGGAAGCTTTCCTTAGTTCCTCAAGGAGTAATTTGACAGCATCATTGTCCTGGCTAGGAAGTCTATATCAGACTTACGTGATGACACCACTTTATTTGTTTCATCTAGCAAATACTCATGATGTTTCATGATCTTTCTTCACAAACATTTGTCCCATGTATCTGCTTCACAGACTATAAAAAGACAAATAAAAAGTCAGTTGTGGCATGTATAAACAAATGCCTGAAAGTTACATATTTTAAATCTGATAATAAATAAATAAATAAGTAAGAATCCTTTTCAGCATACACATATTTTAATGAGAGAAATTGCACTAAGCAGGTCACATTGTAATGAAGGAGATTACATCATTAACTATTATAAGAAGTCTCTATAATTTCTTTCTCTACAAAAGGTAAGGCCTGGATTTCACTAACAGCAGTTGCTTCAGTCTAATTTTTTGATCTTGCTTGGAGGATAAGTACTCTGTAAGTACTTTGCCAAGCTCTACATCCCATCTAGGCTATTTGAAGTCGTACATTGTCAATCAGAACTTGAAACAACTTTGAAATAAGACAAGCCTAGTAATTACAACTAGACTTATTTTACATAAAGAAAGCAAACTTTAAAATCACATCGTTAAGTTTCCAAGACTATTGCTTCCCAAGGAAATCTGTCTGTGCATATTTAAACATGGTGAAATGTGACTCTCAGGACACTGAGAGTGAGGGCCAGGACAAAGAGCAAGAGGCTTGTTTTAAAAGTGGCTCACAGAGCAGGAAAAGGCAGTCCTTGGCCTTTTGCAAGGTGTATCCCAGCCCTTTCATCTCTGGTGCTTTCGTCAGCTTTTGTTGAGATGTCTTGCGAGGTCCATGTCTGATGATCCAATTGTCTATCCTCGGGAAACACATACTTGGGACTCGTGTTCCCATATTTTTAGACAGAAAAGTCCAATCTTTTTTAAAACCCAAAATATTTAAAATGTGTTTACTTATACTTCACAGGTTCTGAGGTAGTTTTCATGATGAATTTTGTGTCAGAATTTCACACCCATTTTTTTGGAACAGAGATGTACCATACAAAAATCTTCTAGGGCAGGCTCATAGTGTTTCACCATAATAACAACATGCAATACACTTAGCTGCTCCCTTGGCAAGAATCATATTGTTTAATTGGAAACACCAGCCCAAACAGATTCAGAGCAATGTTTTCCAGTGTCTCTAAACAATAGTTAAATAGCTCAACAAATCTGTCTAGATGGCACACCTGTATTGCCTTACAGCTCTCTACAGTACTTTTCAGATTGAGTTCTTTAAAACACATTTCCTACTGAATCCTCTTTCTTCTCTTCTTGATGTGCACTCTTTATGATTGCTAAAAGAGATTTTTTATTAATATACTTTAGTGTAACTCCTCCATTCAGCTCTTGCTTCTTCCATGACTTGCTCAAACAACAAAATGCAGTGATTCACTGTTTCACAGATTGTTTATATTCAAGAATTACTTATTAAGGCAAGAATTAAATGTTTGTGATAACCTACATGTTTACTTCCTGAACACATTTGTTTTTAGCACATTGTATTAAGCAGAGCTAATGTGGTGGTTATAGATCCAGATAAACCTCAAAGATATAGCAACTGAAGAACTGTCTATCTGAAATTCATCAGAGAATCCTCAAAGAGCTAGCTGCTGCTGTCATTGCAAAGCCTTTCTCAACGATTTTTGAGCAATCTTGGGATTCTGGAGAGGTCCCAGCTGATTGGAAGCTGTCTAATGTCATCCCAATTTTCAAGAAGGTCAAGAATGAGGAACCGGTAAACTACAGTCTCACTTCAGTGCCCAGTGAAACAATGGCAAAGATTCTTCTGGGAAGTCTTGAAAAACACCTGGAGGACACAGTCATCAGTCACAGCCAGCACTTCATGAGGGGGAAGTCCTGCTTGTCCACCCTGATTTCCTTCTACAAGAGGTGTCGTGGGTAACTCAAAATGTTATTGTATTCCGTATCTCTCTGTGACCAAAGTTTTTTCTATCTCTTTAAGACCCTGCAGCCACAAAATGGAGCTGGGTGTGGGGTGCGGGGGAGGATGGCCTGGTCACTTTTAAAGTTGGCTCTTCCAGGCAGCTTGCTCTCTTCTGCCATGCAGCTTTTGTCTCTCTGGCTGCTTGGTTTGTTTCTTGTTGTTTTCTTGCCTCTACTCGCAACAATACCAACTCTGGAATCTGCATTTCACAATCAAAACTTGTTTCAAGAGAGAATTTTGCAACACTTGTCTGCATCCGCAGCACCACGCTGGGAGAAGCAGAACAGCCCCGGTCAGTGTGGTTGCCGCAGGCTGGCAGTGGCCGGCCAAGGCGAAGGGGCGCGGAGGCTGGACACCCCAGCTGGCCACTTGCTCTCTGCTGCCAAGAGGAAGGCAACGTCCCGCCAAGAATTCCAGCCCCCGACTGGGCACTGGCCACCAGAGTTGCCAGCTGCATTCTCAGACAGAGCTGCTGCTGCTGGGGGAGTAGTAGGGGGAGAGGCTGATGCCATTTTCCTTTTGTCTCCTTACATGAGGTTGCCCATGGCAGCCACCATGTTGGAAAGTGGGGGCAGGGTTGCCCCACCATTCTGGGTTTCTCTTTGCTCAGGAGGAGTTAATGAGATTTAGCAATTTTGTATCTGCTGTTTGTATTTGCTGTTATTGTTTGCCTGTTGCAGTTTCACTTGTAAGTAAACTGCTAGTTTTTCACTTGCATTGACTCATATTTGCTCCTTATTGTTGGAAAAGGATTGGTTAATAACATCAGGGGAGGCAACTCATTTAAGAGTGCCTCTTAAATTATCTTAAACCAAGAAAACAGGGTAACCCACATAGCTGATCTTGGGGTAGTCTTCTTTGGACTTCAGCAAAGCCTTTGATACTGTTTCACACAGGATCCTGTTGGAACCCTGAGTTCAGAGAATTAACAGAGAATTTTACAGGACCCTTCCGGACAAAATGTCTGGGATACAGCTGGATAACTGTGTTATGTGATAGGTGAGAAATTGGCTCACAGGTCAGGCAGAAAGGATGATAATGAGAGGAGTGACATCAGACTGGTGTCCGGTCATTAGTGGGTTTCTGCAGGGCTCAAAGGAATGCTTGGCAAGTTTGAAGATGATATAAAATTGGGAGGAGCTTTTGACTCCCTTGAGTGCAGAGAGGCCCTGCAGAGAGCCTTTGATGAATTAGAGGGCTGGACAATCACCGACTGTACGAAGATTAACAAGGGACCATGCCAGATTCTGCACCTGGGACAGGGCAACCCTGGTTGTATGTACAGACTGGGGAATGAGAGGCTGGAAAGGAGTGCCGTGGAAAGGGACCTGGGGGCTGTGGTCGATGGCAAGTTGAATATGAGTCGGCAGTGTCCTGGCAGCCAGGAGGGCCAAGCATGTCCTGGGGATCATCAGGCCCAGCACCGCCAGCCAGAAAGGGAAGGTTGAGTTGAAAAGGACACCCAAAGATCATTGAGTCTGATTCGTGGCCCTCCACAGGAAAATTCCGAGAATCACACGAAGCATCTGAGAGCATTGTCCAAATGCTTCTGGAATGCTGACAGACTTGGTTCTGTGACCAGTTCTCTGGGGAACCTGTTCCAGTGCCCAACTACCCTCTAAGTGAAGAATCTTTTCCTAATGTCTAACCTAAATATCCCCCGACACAACTTCAGGCCATTCCCTTAGGTCCTGTCACTGGCCACCAGAGAAGAGATCAGTGCCTGCCCCTCTGCTTCCCCTGATGGGGAAGCTGTAACCATGATCAGTGTCCTCTTCTCCAGGCTGAACAAACCAAGTGACCTTAGCTGATCCTCAAATCGCTTCCCTTCCAGACCCTCCATCATCTTCGTGGTCCTCTTAATAGCTTTATATCTTTCTTATATTGCGGTGCCCAAAACTGCACACAATGTTCAAGGTGAGGCTGCCCCAGGGCAGAGCAGAGCGGGACAATCCCCTCCCTTGCCTGGCTGGTGATGCTGGGCCTGATGCCCCTCAGGACATGCTTGTCTCTCTTGGCTGCCAGGGCACTGCTGACTCATATTCAACTTGCCACTGACCAGGAGTCCCAGGTCCCTTTCTCTGTCTCTGCTTTCCAGCATCTCATTCCCCAGTCTGTCCATACATCCAAGGTTGCCCTGTCCCAGGTGCAGAATCCAGAACTTTCCCTTGTGGAACTTCATAAGGTTGCTGATTGCACATCTGTCTAATTTGTTGAGGCCTCTCTGCTGGGCCTCCCTGCCTCTGAGGGAGTCAATAGCTTCTCCCAGTTTAGTGTTGATAGCAAACTTACTCCATATACCTTTGAGTTCTGCATCCAGGTTGTTAATGAAGATGCTGAAGAGCACAGGGACGAGGATGGAGCCCTGGCAAATCCCACTAATGACCAGTTGCCAGCCTGATGTCACCCCATTCACTGTAATGCTTTGTGCCCAACCCATGACCAGTGTCTTATCCATCCCACGATGTGTTTATCCAGCTGTACGCTGAACGTTTTGTCCATAAGGACACTGTGAGACACAGTATCAAAACCTTACTGAAATTCAAAAAGAGTACATAACTGGCTTCCCGTGATCAACTGGGTGGGTTACTATGTTGTAGAAGGAACTTAAGTTTGTCAAGCAGAATATCCCCTCGTGAACATGAAGTCTTTGTAGACCAGCATTTTGCTGTCCTTTTATCCGATGTATGTGGTTCAGGATGAGCTGCTCCAGAGAGTTTTTTAGTGCTAGCCAATCATTCTAGCTGATTTTAAAGAACCTTTCAATCAGGGGAATGGAAAACTGTCTTTGAACATCTTTAAAACATGCAGCTAGATTTTTCTGTGTTTCCTTTTCCCTCTAAAGCTGTAGCAGTAATTGCTGAGCATCTGGCTTTACTTACAACAATGATCATGCTCCATGACTTAGTTTATCATGTATTTCAGCTTTATGTTTTCTTCTATCCTAAAAAAAAAAACTATAATGCAACACAGGGTTACATTAAACAAACAAAAAAAACAACCCAAAAACCTGAGTGGAGGATTATATTTCATCCTTAGCCCTTTCTACCTTGTTTGAATATTTATATGGCCTGTTTCTGTACTGTCTAGTATTGGCAGCACAACAATTTTATTTAGAGACAAAGCCTTTTTATGTTTGTGTTTGGAGTGTCTTCATTATTCAGTGCATGCTCTAAATGATGCTGATGAGAGGGGTTTTGGAGGCAGAGGGAAGTCTTACCCTTTGCGCTGGAATTTTATACCATCTTCTTGGGACCTTTCATCTTTGTTGGGGGTTTTAGGAGTTCTCCTGGTTTTTTTTTTTTTTCTTTTTCTCTTAAAGAATTTTCCCCATATATGTTGCCGGGGAACAAATTACTGGGTGCTTAAGAAGAACAAAAGACCTGGCCACAGAGGGCGGAGGTCCAGCCAGCTAGCTACTTGTCCTTCACCTGGGGGGTGGGGGGCTGGCTGGTGCCCTCAGTGTGTGGAGAAAGAGCTGGTCAGAGCTGGAGGTTCCTGCATTTTC
>RAHM01000653.1:8195-46037 GCA_003713295.1 Parotia lawesii
CGGGCTCTGCTCCGAGACCGCACCGGGACCACCCCGAGCACCCGGATCCGCACCGGGCCCGCCCCCGAGCCCGCCCCGGCGCCCCCCGGCTCCGTCCCGAGCCCCCCGCAGGGTCCCCCCATGGCTCTGGTGCTGCAGCTCCGCTCCGTCTCCGGCCTCCGCGGCAAAGGCGACCGCATCGCCAAGGCGGCGTTCCGGGGTACGGGGAGCGGGAATTGGGGGGTGGGAATCGGGGGACAGGGTTTGGGGGACAGGATTTGGGGGACAGGATTTGAGGAGCAGGATTTGGGGGACAGGATTGGTGGAGCGGGATTTGGGGTGCAGGAATTGGTGGAGCGGGATTTGTGGGTCAGGATTTGAGGGAAAGGATTTAGGGGACAGGGTTTGGGGAGCGGGATTTGGGGGTGAGGATTTGGGGGAGCGGAACTTGGGGGTGAGGATTGGAGGAGCAGGATTTGGAGTGCAGGATTTTGGGGAGTGGGATTTGAGGGGCAGGGTTTGGAGGCAGGAACTGGGGACAGGATTTCAGGAGCAGGATTTGGGTGCAGGATATGGGGGACAGGATTTTGGGGGTGCAGGACTTGGGGGAGAGGGATTTGAGGGAAAGGATTTTGGGGACAGGATTTTGGGAGCAGGATTGTGGAGCAGAATTTGGGAGCAGGGTTTTGGGGGAGTGGGATTTGGGGTGCAGGAATTGGGGGAGAAGGATTTGAGGGAACGGATTTGAGGGATCGGGATTTGGGGAGCAGGATTTTAGCGGGGCAGGATTTGGGGGAGCAGGATTGGGGGGTGGGATTTGGGAACAGGATTTTAGGGTGGGATTTGGGAACAGGATTTTGGGGAGCGGGATTTGTGGGACAGGATTTGGGGAGTCCCTGCATCCATCCCTGCCTCAGTTTCCCCATGCACGACCCCAAACCRGCTCTTTTTGGGGTCCCCTCCCCACRGGTTCATCCTGGGAAAAGGGGATGAATTCCCAGGGTGAAATTCCCGCCGGGAGCCGGGATCGCATCCCAGCTGGAATCCGGCTGTGGGATCACGGCTTTGTAGGATCGAGGGTCCCAAGGAGATCCCAAAGGAATCCTCACCTTGTCCCGGGATCCGGGATCAGCCGGGATTTCTCCCGAGGATTCCGCAGCTTCCGATTCCCGCCGGGATCCGCAGCAGCTCCAAAGATTTCCGTGGGAAGGAGGAAAAACTCTCCGGGGGCTGTGGAAGTTCGGGAGCTGCCGGAGCTTTTCCAAGGCTTGGGAAAGGCTCGGGATGGGATCCCGGCTGGGGCTGGATCCCTCTTCCAGCGGCTGGGAATCCATGGAGGCAGAGTGGGATGAAGGCGGGAATAGCGATCCCAGCCCTCAGGGAACCGGGAGAATTCCAGGAATTCCATCGCTGTGGGATGAAGGCGGGAACAGCGATCCCAGCTCTCAGAGAAGCGGAGGAATTCCAAGAATTCCATGGCCGGCCTGGATCAGCTTTCCCTGCTCTTAACGACCTTGGGATCATTAACCAGGGACAATTAACCCTCAGCTCCCTGTGCTGCTTCCCAGCTCCAAGAAAACCCCTGGGAAGAGGCGGAATTCCCGGCTAACTCAGAGCCTGGAGCAATCCCAGCCGTGGGAATGGGGATGCAGGGTGGGAAAATCAACTGTGGAGCCCTGGGAGATCCCAAATTTCCAGTTTGGAGCATTCCCGGTCCCGAATCCGGCCCGAATTCCCTGTGGGATGGACCAGATCCATCCCTGCTTTGGGTCTGGACAGGACACAGGGAATAGCTTCCCAGTGGGAAAGGGGAGCTTGGAGCTGGATCTTGGGAAGGAATTCCCATCTGGGAGGGTGGGGAGGGGCTGGGCTGGAATTCCCAGGGAAGCTGTGGCTGCCCCTGGATCCCTGGGAGTGTCCGAGGAAAGATTGGAGCAGCCTGGGATAGCGGGAAGTGTCCCTGGAACAGGATGGGATTCAAGGTCCYTTCCCACCCAAACCATTCCGGGATGGAATTCCAAGGAAGGAATTYGGTGTCGCCTTCCAGGRCAGTCGGATCAGGGTCCAGAGGTTCTTTCCTGGTCTTGTCCTTCCGTGAGTTCCTGTGGAAAGGGGGATTTAGTGTCCCGCTGGGATGAAGCCGATCTCCCTGGTGCTTCCAGGTGGGAATTCCTTTTCCCAGGCTCATCCAGGCCCTGGCCAGGAAAATCCAGCTGCTAAAAGAGGCTGGAAGCAGCTCGGGATTCCAGGTGCGGTTGGATCGGGARGCGATTCCAGGTGCGGTTGGATCGGGARGCGATTCCAGGTGCGGTTGGATCGGGGAAGGCAGCGGGGAAGCGGATCAAGATGGATCCATCCCTTGGATGTGCCTGGAGAGGGATTTGGGCTCATTCCCTGCTCATTCCCTGCTCCAAAGCTGCAGCAAACCTCGCATCCGCAGGGACAAAATCGGCTCCAAAGGCTCTCAGCATCTTTCCCAAATTCCTTGTATCCAAAGGGAAACTGAGGGAGCAGCTCCGTGTGGACAGGGAATTCCAGGGATGGTCCCCGGGAACCTCTTGGACGCACAGCCGGAACATTTTGGGATGTGGGAGAGCTCTGGGGTTGGAATCCGGGATGGAATCCGGGATGGAATCTGGGCCGGAACATTCCACGGGACACAGGAGCTGGTTCGGGATGAGGGGATGGGAATGACCTGTCAGGATAGATAAGCGGGATGATCCTTAGGGATCATCCACACCGTGGACTCCAACAGCAGCAGGAGCAGAACGATGGGAGTTTTCCCATGCYCTTGGAATCACGGAATGRTTTGGGATGGAAGGGATCCTCAAGCYCATCCCATTCCAACCCCCCTSAGAGCTCCTCCCTCATTCCATGTCTTTGGGAATGCTCTGCTGCCCCCTCGCTCCATGAAAATTTGGGAATGCCGGGGGGGCCGATCAGTCCTGCTGGCTCCTCATCCTCTCCGAGAGCAATTCCTTAAAATCCCTGAGGGAATTTTGGCGCTCGGATTAAACCTACGCTGCCCTGAGCCCCAACCCGGCTCCCATGGGAATAATTCCTTGGGAATAATTCCTGCCTGGAAGGGGCTGTCCAGCCCTGGCACAGCTGCCCAGGGCAGCGGGATCCCCATTCCCGGAGGGATTGAAATCCSTGYGGATGTGGCACTCGGGGACACGGATCAGGGAATGTTGGGCTGGGTCCGAGAGGGCTTTTCCAAGCGAAGTAATTCCATGATTCCGTGATTCCCTCCTTAACCAGGGCCCTGTCCTGCCCTGGGATGGGACAGGATGGATTCCAGGCACGTTGACCTGGAATTCCAGGCCTGGAACGTGCCCGGTTGGAGCTGAGTCCCAAAATCCATTGGGAAGAGCTTCCCGCCCTTTTCCAGCGCCTCTGGAAAAGCTTTGGACCCTTGGCCATGGAATGAGGAGCCAGCTCCCGGCTGGATTTTCCTCATTCCTCTGGTTTTCCTGGATCCCCGGGCCTGGCACAGGGATTCCCTTCCCAATCCCAGCCCCATCCAGCCTCTCCCCCCGGCAGCGCATCCCGAGGGATCCGGCGGAGCTCCCAGGTGGGCGAGGAAGGAGTGAAATCCGGGATGAAGCATTCCCGAGGCTGACACCGCGTGGGAAGGCCTTGGAATGACTCCGCTCCTCCTCTCCCGGGAATCCTGGGAGCTGCAGCGTTTTCCAAACCAGGGAAACTGAGGCACAAATGGAATTCCGGATCCATGGGAGCAGCCAGGGAGGGGGGAGAGTGGATCCCACTTGGGAAGTGGAGGGAAAAGATGGATTCCGTGGCCAAAATCCGCTCCCATCCCAGAATTTCAGGGATTCCTCTCCATCCACAGCCTTGGATTTGACTCCCACATTCCCAAGGGATCCACGTTCCCAGTGAGGATCCGGAGGGGGGGGTTCAGCTTTGCCTTTAGGATTCTCCCAGTTTTCCGTCAGGGATTTGGGAACGGGATTGAATTTCGGTGGCTCCAAAGGGCTCCCGGATCCGTCGCGGTTCCATTTCTCCCCCTCCTCACCCCGCACATGGAAACAAAGCAGGGATGAGTCCAGGATTTTCCGGGAATTCCGGCTTTTCAGCCTGGCTTCGGGGAAAAGGCAGGAAAACGGGGAATTTTCATCACCCGGCCCATTTTTTGGGAAGCTTCAGCAGGACCGGAGCTCTTCCAGAGTCACTTTCCCATGGGAATTCCCACTTTGAGTCCGGCTTAATTGCGTTTGTGCCCGGGGTAATTAGGGAGCCGGGAGTTAATGGATCACGGATGGATCGTAAAGAGCYGCCAGGAGAGGCTTCCTCTCGGGAATGGGGCCGGAAAATCAGGGATATCACTCAGGGATACCTCCTGGAGAACCGGCGGGTAAAGATTCCGCCGTCAGGAAAAGTTGGGATGCTCCTGGATKGGGAAGGGCTGGAGCAGGGAGGTCCCGCGGGGCCAAGGGGCCTCTCTCAGGAGATGGGATTCAGGTGGAATTTTCCATCCGTTCCCAACACGCAGATCCCAAAATTCCGGGCTCTCCCACCCCCTTCATCCAACTGTTTTCCCTCTTTTTCCCTCTCCAGGGCTTTCCTTCTACACCCGAGTGCTGGAAAACTGCGAGGACGAGGCCAAGTTTGACGAGGTAGGAGAAGTTTTCCATCCTTTTCATCCCATAAATCCCTTTTGCTTTCCCAGGATTCCCAGTCCAGGTGAAATCCCTATTCCCAATTTTTGTTGCCATCCTCGTTGTCTGCTCCAAGGTTTTTTTCCTGGCAGGGCCCAAACGGGATTCCTGGCTGGACACAGGTAGGAAAATCCCTACGGCGTTTTCCGAAGGGGGAATGAATTAAAAACATAAAAAATTCCACGTTTTCTGCTGAAATTTCAGGAAAAAATTGTTTATCCACGCTGGGAAAATCCTGCRGGGATTTTGGCTCCATTTTTCCTTCTCCGAGGAGGAAAAAGTTGGACTTTTCCCCYGTGAAATTCCTTCTTTTTCCTTCGGAGTGAGGCCCTGGCACAGAATTCCCAGAGAAGCTGTGGCTGCCCCTGGATCCCAGGAAGTGTCCAAGGAAAAGGCTTGGAGCAACCTGGGACAGTGGGAGATGTCCCTGCCCGTGGAATGGGATGGGATTTAAGGTCCCTTCCCACCCAAACCATCCCGTGAACGCTTCCAGGGTTGGAACATCCCACAATTTTGGGAATTTTTTCCCCTCCAAGCCGCATCAAACTCCATCTCCCACCAGCTCCCTGTGGGATTTTTCCCCCCTCATTCACCACGTGCCGTTGGAAAACTCTGTTTGGGAATGGTTTGGATCGTGTTGGGTCAGGAGCTGTGTCCAGCCTGGAATTCCAGCAGTTTTAGGGAAGCGAATCCCTCCTGGAGCAGCCACAGGCTCCGTGTTCGAYGCCGTGGAGACATTCCCGGACCCAGAGGATCAAATCCTTCCCGCTGGGGGAATATCCAGGGAATCACCACCCTCCCACCGGGCACAGGGAATACCTGGGAATGTTTTAAGTTCAAACCACCTGGATTATCCATGGCAGATCCCAAACCCCGGAGCAGGAGGGGGCAGCCGGRTGGGATCGAGCTTTGATTCCAGGGAACAGGGACGGGACAAGGGAAAACGGCCTCAGGCTGTGCCAGGGAAGTTGAGGCTGGATTTTGGGAACAATTCCTCATGGAAAGGGCGGCCAGGCCTCGGAAGGAGCTCCCAGGGAGGTTTGGAGTCCCCATCCCTGGAGGTTTCCAAGGAATTCCTGGATGTGGCACTCAGGGCTCCGGTGGGGATCRGCCACAGCTTGGATTTGATGATCCCAGAGGGATTTTCCAACCTCAATAATCCCTGGATTCTGTGATCTCAGAACTGGAAAAATCCGGGTTAAGTCCCTCTTTTCCTGCCACAGCTTCCCATGAATCAGGATCCGCCTCCAGGCAGGATTTGGATTTCAAGCCCCGGTGGTTTCCATTTGTTCGGTTTCGCTCCGTTTCTTTTCCAATTATTTTCCCTCCTTCCTTAACGAATTCCACAAATCCTYGGCTGCTCCAGAGCCTGCCGGCTATTCCAGAGGCTGCGCAGGGCTCCCTAATTATTCAGGAATGTTTGCGTTCAGTGCTGCATCCCGAAGGATTTAACCTTGGAGGGGTTTTTCCTGGAGATCTCCCACAGCTCGGGAGGGAAGGGGAATCTCTGGGAATGAAGGAGCCCGAATTCCTTGGAGCTGAAGTTTTCTGGGACAATTTCGAACAGGCCCTGAGGGGCGGGCTGCTCCCATCAAYCCCAGGGAGCACAAACCATGGAATCATGGAATGGTTTGGGTGGGAAGAGACCTTAAATCCCATCCCATTCCATGGGCAGGGAAACCTTTCCCGATCCCAGGTTGCTCCAAGCCTTTTCCTYGGACACTTCCAGGGATCCAGGGCCAGCCACAGCTTCTCTGGGAATTCTGTGCCAGGGCCTTCCCAGTCTCCCGTTGGTTTTTTCCCAGCACATGGAAAATCCCTCAGATCAACCTGTGGCTCCACCCACGACATTTCCAGACTCATTTTCCCCCTTTTCCTTTGGCAAACACAAAATCCCAAACTTTACCGAATCCCTGGATGTGGCTCCCCACAATCGCGGCGGCTTTCTCTGCCTTTCCTTGGATTTGGAGTGGATTTCCTTGGATTTGGCGGATCTGGAGCCCCCAAAGCACATCCAGGACCCTTTGGATGGAGCTCGGACAGGGACGARGGAACCCGGCTGGAAAAATTCCCATTTTTGTCCTCCTCTCCCTGGGAAAAGGAGCCGAGGGCTGATGGCGCAGAGGCCTGAAAAGCGGGAACGGGACAATTCCTCAGGCCAGAGAGGCATTCCCRAAGAATTCCTTCCTGGAAAGGGCTGTCCAGTGGTGGAATCCTCATTCCTGGAGGGACTTCAATCCCTGTGGATGTGGGGACATGGATCAGGGCTGGCCTCGGCAGCGCTGGGAATTTTTGGATTTAGGGATCTCTGAGGACTTTTCCAACCCAAACAACTCCTTGATTCCATAATCCTGGGATTGCCGGGGGATTTTATCACCGGATCCAATCCCTGGAGCATCAAAACCTTCGGAAAAACCAAGGAAAAAGCAGGGGAAGGACTGAATTCCATCCCCACATGGAGAGCTGGGGATAAATCCTGCTGCAGGATCCGGAGCGGTGCCGGATCCATTGGTGCCATTTCCCATTTCCTTTTATATTCCAGTAATTTTTCCTTTGCTTCCTTGGCTCTGCAGACAAATTAAAACCGGGAATAAATAGCTCGGGAATGGGCGCTGGGGAAGTGCTGAAGAGGCACCAGTTCCTTCCTGGGAATTTGCTGGATGAGCAAATTCCCTTCCCGTGGTTTTCAATTCCGCTCTGCTGCTCCTGGGAGAGATCCTGGATCCGCTGCCTCCGGCACGTTCCCATCCTGGGATGCACCGGGAGCAGCTCGGGAAGGGGGGATGCTTGGATCTGGGAGGTTCTGGGGCTTGGAAAACCAACGGGAATTCGGGGGGTTTGGCTGGCAGAGGGATTTGCCTTGGGAAGCAAAAAAAAAAATTAGGAAAGAGATTCTATTTCATGGAATTGTGGAATGGTTTGGGCGGGAAGGGAATTTAAGGATCATCCCATTCCAACCCTGACACCTCCCACAATCCCAGGGTGCTCCAGCCTGGCCTCGGACACCCCCAGGGATCCAGGGGCAGCCACAGCTTCTCTGGGAATTCCAGACCAGCCCCTCCCAGACGGGAATTCCTTCCCAAGATCCCACCCCAAGCTCCCCTTTCCCACTGGGAAGCCATTCCCTGCCTCCTGCTCCTCCATCCTTTATCCCAAATTCCAGCTCTCCTGGAGCCCCTTTGGGCTCGGGAAGAGGCTCCAAGGGTTCCCTGGATCCTTCCCTTCTCCAGCTGGACATTCCCAGCTCTCCCAGCCTGGCTCCATATTCCCATCCTCATCCAATAGATTTATCTTTTCCACGTGTGCATCCATAAAATATTTGGCACTGGGCACATCCTTAGGGAAATCCCTATAAAACAGCCCTGCTGCCTTTTTCCTGGGAAAAGAGGCCTTTTTCCATCCTCATCCCCCCCCCAGCAGCTCCCTGGAATGCTCCTGGCTCATCCCTCTCCTCCTTTTCCCCAAAAAACTCCTGGATCATCCTTGTCCTCCTTTTCCCAAAACGATCCTGGCTCATCACTCTCCTCCTTTTCCCAAAACCCTCCTGGCTCTTCCCTCTCCTTTTCCCAACTGATCCTGGCTCATCCATCTCCTTTTCCCCAAAAAACTCCTGGATCATCCTTGTCCTCCTTTTCCCGAGTGCTCCTGGTTCATCCCTCTCCTTTTCCCAACCAATCCTGGCTTGTCCCTCTCCTCCTTTTCCTGCAATGCTCCTGGCTCTTCCCTCTCCTTTTCCCAACTGATCTTCGCTCATCCATCTCCTCCTTTCCCCACAACGATCCTGGCTCATCCCTCTCCTCCTTTTCCCAGACTTTCCGCTGGCCGGTGGCGACCAACATCGACGGGAATGAGATCCTGGAGATCCAAGTGTTCAACTACAGCAAAGTCTTCACCAACAGGTGAGTCCTCCCTTCCCAAGGATCCCATCCGGATCTTATCCCGCGGGAAGAGGCAGCTCCGGTTTGGTTCGGAGGCGGGAGGGTGAGGAATGCACTGGTTGGAGTTTCCTGGGAATTTCCGGTGCCGTGTGAGCACCTCAGGGGATGAGGAATTCACCCCAGGAATTCTGTGCTGCTCAGCACCGATTTTTTTTCCCGAGTTGTGCCGCTTGTTTCCATGAAATTTCTGTGTTTTAAAGGAAACTGGAATTTTCCGGTGGATTATCCAGGTGGAAGTTGATGCCGGAATGTGTTTTCCCAGATTTTCCAAATCCTGCAGGTGTTGGATTTATTGYGTCCAGGGAAATTGTGGCTGCCCCATCCCTGGAAGTGTCCAAGAAAAGGTTGGATAGGGCTTGGAGCAGCCTGGGATAGTGGAAGTGTTTGGAATGGGATGGGATTTAAGGTCCCTTCCCACATGGATCCATGAGGACACCTGGAGGAGAGAAGGATCCAGGGAATCCTTGGAGCCCCTTCCTGAGGCCAAAGGGGCTCCAGGAGAGCTGGAATTTGGGAAAGGGCTGGAGGGGCAGGAGGCAGGGAATGGCTTCCCAGTGGGAAAGGGGAGCTCGGGGTGGGATCTTGGGAAGGAATTCCCGGCTGGGAGGGTGGGGAGGAGAAGAAAGGGAAGCTGGTGCTGGGAATATCCCTCCAGGAATGCTGGGAATACATGGAACAGGAAATCYCACTAAACCAAGGCAGTGCTGGAACTCCAGCCCATTTTCCTTGTCCGGGAATAAGTTGGAGGAGGTTGTGATGTTTCTGGGAACATCCCTCCAGGAATGCCGGGAATAAGTGGGAAAAGAAATTCCATTAAAACAGGGCAGTGCTGGAACTCTGGCTCATCCTCCAAAGCAGTTGGGAGGAGGAGGAGGAGAGGAGGGAGAAGGTTGGGAACATCCCTCCRGGAATGCCGGGAATAAGTGGGAAAAGAAATCCCACTAAAGCAAGGCTGTAATGGAACTCCAGCCCACCCTTCTTATCCAGGAATAAGCTGGAGAAGGAGAGTGGAGAGGAGGGAGAAGGTTGGGAACATCCCTCCGAGAATGCAGGGAATATGTGGGAAAAGAAATCCCATGGGCTGTAATTCCAGCCCGTCCTCCTTGTCCAGAAATGAGTTGGAAGAGGAGGAAGAGAGAGGAGGGAGAGGGTTGGGAACATCCCTCCAGGAACACCGGGAATATACGGGATAGGAATTCCCGTTAAACCAAGGCAGTGCTGGAGCTCCGGCCCATCCTCCAAATCCGCTGGAGGAGGAGGAGAGGAGGGAGAAGGTTGGGATCCGCGGGGTTGGGAAAGCTGATCCAGGCGCCCCGTGAATAATTCACGTGCAGCTGATGAAGGCCATTGATCAAAGGCCTGGAAAAAGGCGGGATACCTGATCCAGACCCTCCGGAATGGCGAGGGAGTCGCATCCGAGGGGCTGCTTTTGTTCCCTGTCCCTGTGGCCGTCACTGGCAGCCAATTAGCGGGAATATGATCCTTGTCTGGCCTCATCCAGGTGCCTCTGGATCCTGCCGGGTTCATCCCGGCTCCGGAGGGTCCYCGGGAGCGTTCCCAGGGTGCTGAGTATCCAAGGAAAAGGGCAGGGTTGGATGTAGGGAGAAGCCTCCTAAGCCCCCARAATGGGCCGCGGCATCCCAAAAATCCCGTCCCCAGCTCCTGGATTGGGAATCTCCAGGCTGGGAATCTCTCCAGGACACATCCAAAGCCTCCAGGTGCGGGTGGATGAAGGGCAGGGCCACATCCTGCCCGTGGGTCATTCCCAGGTGGAAATTCCCATTGGAAAAGCTCCACACGAGGGAAGAATCAAARGCCGTGGGGCCTCCACACCCTGCAGAAAACCCAGGAGATTCCCAGGGTAWGACATAATCCATCTGATCCYRTCCTGGAAARTCCTGGTGCGAGRTGGGATGAGCTGGGTGGGAATACCRGGATCCTGCTGGRATTCAGTTGTTTTCCATGGTCCCCTGGGAGACCTTCAGAACCCCTCCAAGATGATAGAAAATTCTTGGGATGTTTTCCCATGGTTCCTGGCCCTGGGAGAGGCTGGATGGAGGAAATCTGGGATCCCAAACTTTTGGRATTTGAGCAGGAAAAGCCGCTATGGGACATTCCTGAGGGATGTGGGAATGGGAATCACACCCGGGAGAGGGGAAGATCCAGAAAAAAAGCGGAGGCACGACCAGGGATGAATCCGAGAGGCGGCTGTGATCCGGTGGCTACGGAGCACCATCCCTGTGCTCCCATTCCCAAACTTCTGGGACAGCCTGGACCAGCCTTTCYGAGCAGGTTTTTCTCATGCGGAAAACAGGGATAACACCGGGCAGAGATCCCAATCCTTAAGGAATGTGCACAAAACCCAGGAGCTTTTGCTCCGGGGGGGTTCCGTCTCCTCCGTGTCCCTGTTTTCCTCTGGAGCAGCAATGGGATCTGGCCAAAGGCCCAAAGCCACATTCCAGACCTGGAGCAGGGGGCACAGAGAATTTTCCTATGGAAAAACCGATCCCACGGAGAAGAGGCGAGAGCTGCTCCGTTACCCGACAGGGACACAAAGAGCCGGATTCCAAAGGGTTTAACCCATCCCTGGAGTCTCCGGGATGGAAACGGAGCTTGATCCCATCCTTTGTTCTTCTCCAGCCATGGAGATCCTGGCACAGCTCACGTCCTTTGTGTCTCCGGAGGGATCCTCGTTTCATCCGTGGAAAATTATCCCGTGCAGGAGCAGGAGAATGGGAAAAACGAGCTCCGGAGCCGGAGGGTTCCACCTTGTCCGACTGCCCTCCCCACACGGAGCAGTTACGTGGGATTTTGGGATGGAATTCCTGGCTGTGAGGGGCTGGGATGGAATTCCCAGAGAAGCTGTGGCTGCCCCTGGATCCCTGGGAGTGTCCAAGGCCGGGTTGGACGGGGCTTGGAGCAACCTGGGATAACGGAAGGTGTCGGGGTTGGAACGGGATGGGATTTGAGGTCCCTTCCCACCCAAACCATTCCAGGATTCCATGCTGGAATCCTCGGTGCCCAATCCCTGCCTGCAGCCCCTCRTGTGTGGCCCCTTCAGCTCCGGCCATGTCAGATTTTGTGGAATTTTTCACTTCTGGATCAAAACTCGGAGCGACACGGAGCCAAACACACCCCAAGCTGCCGCTTCAGGAATCTCATCCCGAATTAATTGCCTGCCAGGATATTTCCATGCCCAGACCTGACTTCCCTCATTATCCGACTCCACTTGTCTCCCAAAGAAAAATCCATTTATATTTAATGGGAATTTTCGCAAGAGTTCCCTGAAGGAAAATGGGGAAGAAACTCGGCTGGGGCAACTTTTACTATCCGGAGGCTGCTGAACTGGAGCAGCTGGAGTGTCCCGGATTTCTCCAGGTTATCCAGGTGGAAATAAACCTGGAGTAATTACGGGCTCCTGCAAGTGGAGTGAGGGGGATAATTAGGAGGGAAGCGATTTTGGGAGCTCTAATTCCAAGGAGTCACACAATTCCGGATGAAGCTGCAATTTGGCTGCAGAGGGAAAAAGGCTCCTCATTCCGGAGCAAGCTCCGAGCTCCAGGCGGGAGCCACAAGAGGAAGCAGCMGGAATTAATCAGGATTGCCCAAGCAGGGATTTGGACATCCATGGAAAAGGTTCCAAACGGGAATGGACACCTTCCGCTATCCCAGGGTGCTCCAAGCCCCRTTCAACCTGGCCTTGGACACTTCCATGAGGGTTCAGCAGGAGAATTCCTTGGGAAGGGGTCAAAAGCTGTGGAATCCCTCTGCTTTCCTTATCCCACCTTTCCAGGGGGGTCTGGAAGTGGGGACCAAACCAGGATGGAGGTGCCAGGATTTGGCTCGTGTCAGTTCCCAGGGATGATGGATGGAGGGAAGGATGGATGGCTGGATGGAGGGATGGGTGGAGGGATGGATATGGATGGATGGATATGGATGGGTATGGAGGGATGGATGGAGGGATGGATATGGATGGATGGATATGGATGGGTATGGATGGATGGAGGGATGGATGGATGGATGGATGGATATGGATGGGTATGGATGGATGGAGGGATGGATGGATGGAGGGATAGATATGGATGGATGGATATGGATGGGTATGGATGGATGGAGGGAGGGATGGATGGAAGGATGGAAGGAAGGATTGGATGGAGGGATGGATGGATTGGATGGATGGATGGATATGGATGGATGGAAGGAGGGGTGGAGGGATGGATGGGTGGATGGATGGATATGGATGGACGGAAGGATGGAGGAATGGATATGGATGGAAGGATGGATGGATATGGATGGATATGGATGGAGGAATGGATGGATGGATATGGATGGATGGATGGATGGATACGGATGGATATGGATAGATATGGATGGGTATGGATGGAGGGATGGATGGATGGGGGATGGATGGGGGATGGATGGAGGGATGGATGGAGGGATGGATGATGGATGGATGGACAGAGGGATGGATGGATACGGATGGATGGAGGGATGGATGGAGGGAGGGATGGAGATGGATGGAGGGATGAATGGATGGATGGATGAGGAATGGATAGAGGGATGGATGGATGGATGGAGATGCCATTCCCAAAAAAGAGCCTCTCCCTGGCTTCAGGAGCAGACCTTGCCCATGGATCAAACAGCATCCAAGGGCTGAGGGGGCAGAGAAGGGAAAATGGGATTTTCTAGACTGGAGAACGCTCTTGGCACAGGCAGGTGGAATTCCTGCCCTTGGAAAACTTCAGTGCTGGCAAAGCCTGACCGGATTCATGGGATTCACCATCACCCCCAGCCACCGTGTCCCTGGAATTGCCTCRGGGATACAGGGGGCATCCCTGGAAGCTGGGATGCATCACAAGGGCAAAGCCTGGTGGGTCCTGGGGTTTGGAGCATCCCGGATTCCCTGATCCTGGGATTTGAGTGAGCTCCTGGTACGGAACCAGCCTGGCTGGGGCTGGAAACCGGAGCCGCTGCTCCGGGCTGGTAAAATTACGGATGACCCAGAAAATGTCCCTTTTTTCCATCAGCAGAAATGCCGGGGAAGGGAGGGAGCAGGGCCCTGATGAATTATGGAACACTTGGAATTGAACGGCTGCACAGACGAGTCCTGAATATTTAATTCCGTCTTGCTCAGATCCTGCCGGGGGAAGCGGCTTGGGAAGGATCCGAGGAAGGAGAGGAGCTTCTCTGGGAACCTGTGCCAGGACTTCCCGACGCTCAGGGCCAGGAATTCCTTCCCAATCTCCCTGCCCTCTGCTGCAGGGCTTGGAATGGCTCTGCTTTTGTCATGGATTCATGGAATGGTTTGGGTGGGAAGGGACCTTTAGGATCATCCAGTTCCAACCCCGACACCTCCCAATATCCCAGGGTGCTCCAAGTCCCATCCAATCTGGCCTTGGACACTCTCAGGGATCCAGGGGCAGCCACAGCTTCCCTGGGAATTCCAGACCAGCCCCTTCCCACCTTCCCAGACAGGAATTCCTTCCCAAGATCCCACCTCAAGCTCCCCTTTCCCACTGGGAAGCCATTCCCTGCCTCCTGCCTCTCCAGCCTTTATCCCAAACCCCAGCTCTCCTGGAGCCCCTTTAGGCTTGGGAAGGGGCTCCAAGGATTCCCTGGATCCTTCCCTTCTCCAGCTGGACATTCCCAGCTCTCCCAGCCTGGCTCCAGAGCATCTCCAGCCCTCGGAGCAGCTCCGTGGCCTCCTCTGGACTCACTCCATCAGCTCCACATCCCGATGTTGGATCCCAGAGCTGGAGCAGCTCTGCAGGGGGATATTCCAGAAGGAATTTCCTGTTCCTTCCTCAGCCCTCTCTGGGCGTTGAGCACCCGGGAGCCAAAAGTCCCTGGATGCACCTGGATCCAGGAGGAGCARGGAAGCCACCACCACACCTGGGAATGTTTGGGATTCCAAACAGGTTAAAAAGCAGGGACACCTGCAGGAATCCAGAGCCCTGCCGGCTCCGCTCCTGAGGAATAGCTGGAACTGGCCTGGATGATCCTCGTGGGTCCCTTCCAACTCAGGATATTCCATGGAATAAGCCCCAACCTTTTCTCAAGGAATATTTTCCAAAACAAAAGAGCTGCTGCTCTGGCAAACAGGGAATAACGTTGTTTTCCAAACCCTGAAATCCAGGTGGATCCAGCAGCTTTTTTTCCCATCTTGGAGAAGAAGCAGGAGGTTTCCATGGGATGCATTATTCCTTGTGGATTGGGAATTACGGAGTAAACAAAGGAGAGCTTTTCCTGTTCCGTGTCCTGCAGGGCACCCTGGAGACAGAGCTCTGCTGGGATTGATCCGTGCATGGAATGTGGAAAATGAGGGATGGAGGTGGAAGTCCTGCAGGGACCTGGAGGGGCTGGAGCRTGTCCAGGGCAGGGAACGGAGCTGGGAAGGGGCTGGAGCAGCAGGAGCGGCTGAGGGAGCTGGGAAAGGGGCTCAGCCCGGAGAAAAGGAGGCTCCGGGGGGACCTTTTCCCTCTCCACAATTCCCTGGGAGGAGCCAGATGGGATTGGGATCTGCTCCCAGGGAATAAGGGACAGGAGGAGAGGGAACGGCCTCACGGGAGGTTCAGGTTGGATATTGGGAACAATTCCTTCAGATCACCGGATGGGGCTTGGAGCAACCTGGGATTGTGGAAGGAATTGGGTGGAATGGGATGAGCTCCAAGGTCCATTCCCACCCAAAGCATTCCGTGATTCCATGTCCTGGTGCAGACGGATGAGGGACAGTCCCTGGTCCTTGTTTGAGCCACCAGCATGGAAAACACTGYGGACATTCCGGATGGAAAAGGCCGGTTTGGGATCCCTCAGCTGCATCCCAGGAATTCGAGACTGATGGTTCCCAAATCTCCTTTCCTTATCCCAACAGCATTCCCTTGGAATGGCTCCTCTCCCACCTCCTCCATTTTCCCTCATCTCCACGGAGCCCTGATCTGGGATCTCACCTCTCCCTCTTCCTAAGGAAAACGGGAAGCGGAGCCAGGCACAGCTCCTTGGACAGCAAAGCCCTTTTCCCATGAAAACCAGATCCTGGTGGGGGAAAGCTCCCGGGATTTCCTGTCCTTTGCTCCGCAGGCTCATYGGGACGTTCCGGATGGTCCTGCAGAAGGTGGTGGTGGAAGGGCAGCTGGAGGTGACGGACACGCTCATCGATGACAACAATTCCGCCATTCAGGTGGGTCACCGGCGGGAACGGGCAACATTCCCATCGTTCCTGGGTCCACGCGGCCACGTCTCCGCTGAATCTGTGGGAACAGGGATATTGGTGTTCCCGCCTGGATCCTCAGCCTTGCCTTGATCCCGTTACTCCTGGTCTGACGGGATGAGGCAGCCGGGGATATCCAGAGGGTGCACAGAGAAGCCTGGGTTGGAAAAGTGTGGGAATTTTGGGATGGGGAAAAGCAGGAATGGATCCGGTTTGATTCAAGCACGGACAGGGACCACCAGAGCCCAGGATGGAATCACTGAATTCCAGACTGGTTTGGGTGGGAAGAGACCTTAAATCCCATTACATTCCAACCCCGACACTTTCCACGATCCCAGGGTGCTCCAGACTGGCCTCGGACACTCCCAGGGATCCAGGGGCAGCCGCAGCTTCCCTGGGAATTCCAGACCAGTCCCTCCCCACCCTCCCAGACAGGAATTCCTTCCCAAGATCCCACCCCAAGCTCCCCTTTCCCACTGGGAAGCCATTCCCTGCCTCCTGCCCCTCCAGCCTTTATCCCAAGTCCCTCTCCAGCTCTCCTGGAGCTCCTTTAGGCTCGGGAAGGGGCTCCAAGTTTTCCCTGGATCCTTCTCCAGCTGGACATTCCCAGCTCTCCCAGCCTGGCTCCAGAGCCTGACATTGGATCCATTCACACCCAGCTCCTCTCTGAGAAGGAATTTAAGGAATGAGGGACTTCACTGGGAATCTCGGGACTCCAGGAAGGGTCTCCCTTCCCCTTTCCTCCCTTTTACATCCCCAGCTTCCATAAAAATCTCTCGGGATGGATTCTGAGTGTCCTTTATCATGGAATCCTGGAATGGTTTGGGTCGAAAGGGACCTTACAGCTCATCTAGTTCAACCCCCTGCCAGAGGGCAGGGATGGATGGGATATTGGGAAGGAATTCCTGGCTGGGAGGGTGGGGAGGGGCTGGGCTGGAATTCCCAGAGAAGCTGTGGCTGCCCCTGGATCCCTGKGAGAGTCCAAGGTCGGGTTGGAGCAACCTGGGATAGTGGAAGGTGTCGGGATTGGAACTGGATGGGATTTAAGCTCTCTTCCCACCCAAACCAGTCTGGGATTCCAAGATTCCATCCCAAGCCCTGGCCAGGCTGGGATGCTCCTCCTCATCCCTCGGTTATTTCATCCCAAAAACCTCGTTATTTTGCCATCAGAAATTTGGGAGCATTTAACTTCCATTCACTGATCTTCCTCTCTGCCCTCCGTGGCGCTGAAGGATCCTAAAAATACGGGATTTTTCTCCTTTGGAGCGTGACTTTAATCAGGCAACTTCCCAGTAACCCAAGAGAGCAGCTGGAATTGTTTCTTCCCAGATCTGCATCCTCTGCATTCTCCCTCCCTCCTCAGGAGCGTATTCCTTGTTTTCATCGGTTTAATTCCCTCTGCCCCCCGCCAGGAGAAGCCGCTTAATTAAACCCCGCTCTCCTCCCGGCTAATTCCAAGAATTCCGCCCGTCTGCCGCTGTCCGTGGTGCTGGATGAGGCGGCGGCGGCGGCTTCCCGGGAAAACGGGGGAGGCTGATTTTTAATGGCACCCCCGGGGCTGGATATCAGGATCAGAAATAGCTGCGTTTCCAAGCGGGTTCCAAAACTCCGTTTCCATGGGAAACGGCTCCCGGGAGACGGGAACGCGGCGAGGGAAGCAGCGGCCGCTCCGCACGTGGGGAGATTTTTCCTCGGGATGGGGGCTCGGGATGAGGAATACACACCTGGACTGGGGGGGGTGGGGGGTCTCATCCTGCTTTTCCCAGAGGGATTTTCCATGTGATCCAAGGGCCTGGGAAAGCAGAGTCAGAGTCCAGAGGAGGCCACGGAGCTGCTCCGAGGGCTGGGAGAGCTGGGAATGTCCAGCTGGAGAAGGGAAGGATCCAGGGAATCCTTGGAGCCCCTTCCCGAGCCTGAAGGGGCTCCAGGAAAGCTGGAATTTGGGATAAAGGATGGAGGGGCAGGAGGCAGAGAATGGCTTCCCAGTGGGAAAGGGGAGCTTGGGGTGGGATTTTGGGAAGGAATTCCTGTCTGGGAGGGTGGGGAGGGGCTGGGCTGGAATTCCCAGGGAAGCTGTGGCTGCCCCTGGATCCCTGGGAGTGTCCGAGGCCAGGCTGGAGCAACCTGGGATCGTGGGAAGGTGCTGGGATTGGATTGGGAAAAGCTTTGAGATCCTTTCCCACCCCTCCCGAGGCAGTTTCTGGGAACAGCCTCATTTTTCCATAATGGAACCCAAAGGAAAGGCTGGAATTGTTTTCCTTTTTCYTGAGGCTGGCTGAGAACCATCCCTGGCAGCKCCCRCCCTCCCTCCTGACTTTATTGCCTTGGCCAGGAGATTAAAAACTCCAGGAACGCCGGAGCCAGGAGCGAAATTCCGGCTGTGTCCGGTCTCCTACAACAGAAAAGCTGAGATGGCTCTGAATTAATTTTTTCTCAAGAACTAGGGGGAAAAAAAATCCATTAAAAAATAAATTTAAAATCCCCAGGGAAAGATCAAAACCCCCCCAGCCCGGCAGGGAATTTTCTCCTTCTTCATTTTCTTTCCCATTCCATTGTTTCCAACGGGAATTTCTCCTTATTCCAGCCCACATCTCATAATTGCCCTTCCAAAGGATGATCCCACTCATCCCACAGATCTTTCACTTCGTTATATCCTTAATTTTTCCTGCCTCGAAAGGATTTTTTAACTCCCAAATCCAGCTGGGAAAGGAGATTTTTAACCCCAAATGTTTGAAAATGTGAAAATCTGAATATTCCAAAGTTGATCCTTGTTTTTCCTCCTCATTTCCTGGGTTTTTTTGACATTCTTGAACAACCTGGGGGGGTCACCAGGGGGAAAACTGGGTATGATTGACTCAAATTTGGATTTTGGCAAAAAAAAAAGAGAAGAAAAATCAATCAAAACCTTCCCCCAGAGCTCCGTTCCCAGCTGGGATTGAGTCACCCTCTGGCTCTCACGTGCGGAATGCACAGAATCCCCGTGGAATTGTTGTTACCTTCCCAAATCTTGGATTTTCCAGCCTTCCACCATCCCCTTGTTTGGAGCAGGGTGGGGGGGAGCACCTCCTCTTACACATAAACATGGAAAAAGGAGGGTTTCTGTCAGAAATTTCCCCATTTTTATGTTTGGTTGTTTTTTTGGTTTTTTTTTTTGTTTTTTTGKTTTTTTGKTTTTTTTGTGGTGTTTTTATCTCAAATCCATTGTTTTTGAATCCGAAATGACAGAGAGTTTCTCCATGGAAGCGGAGTGGAGGTGGAAAAGTGCTTTTCCCTTGTACTTTGATCTCGGCAGCGGCTGTTGGCTTTCCAAAAGAGACGTTTCTTAGGAGAGGGATTTTTTTTCCCGGCTTTTCCCCCCCCGATTTACTTTGTCCAAATCTGAGCTTTTAGAAGGATTTTGGCCACCAGAGCGAGGGCAGCGGGGTGACCTCCGACGGATTTGATTCCATTTAGAATCCAGGGAAATATTTCAGGGAGAAAAAGGGGATGATTTTAGGTAGAAAAAGGCTTGAAAGCTCCAAACCTGAATTTGCTGCCACCTGGAGTAAGTCGGGAATGGCCACATGGAAAAGGGAGAGGAACTTGCTCGGAGTTGGTTCATCCAGGGAGGTTTAGATTAGAGATTGGAGATGGAATCTTGGGAAGGAATTCCCATCTGGGAGGGTGGGGAGGGGCTGGTCTGGAATTCCAAGAGAAGCTGTGGCTGCCCCTGGATCCCTGGGAGTGTCCGAGGCCGGGTTGGATCACCCTGGGATAGGGGGAGGTGTCGGGGTTGGAATGGGATGATCCTTAAGGTCCCTTCCCACCCAAACCATCCTGAGATCCTGTGATTCCATGGAATTGGAGGATGCTGGTGGCTGGGATGGCTCCAGGCTGGGTTTAGAGCCAGAGACCTCAGAGCCCCTTCCCGAGCCTGAAGGGGCTCCAGGAGAGCTGGAGAGGGATTTGGGATAAAGGATGGAGGGGCAGGAGGCAGGGAATGGCTTCCCAGTGGGAAAGGGGAGCTTGGGGTGGGACCTTGGGAAGGAATTCCTGTCTGGGAGGGTGGGGAGGGGCTGGGCTGGAATTCCCGGAGGAGCTGTGGCTGCCCCTGGATCCCTGGGAGTGTCCACGGAAAGGTTGGTTGGGGCTTGGAGCAGCCTGGGGTAGTGGGAGGAGTCGGGGTTGGAACGGGATGGGATTTGAGGTCCCTTCCCACCCAAACCATTCCAGGATTCCATGATCCATAAGAAGCTTGAGATGAAGCTTGGACARAGCCCCTTCCTGTCCCCAGGCCCCACCAGGACCGGTCATGGCCAGGCTGGGAGATCCAAACCAGGGCTGATCCAAAATTCCCCAGGCATGCCCATTCCTAAAAAAACCCTGCCCTGCCTGGAGACGGGACCAGGCCGGAGTAAAGCACCACAAATCCATGGACCAGCAGCATCCCAGGGTAAAATTCCCAACAAAGTGATGGAGCAGGGAACAAAGCCCCACCAGGACCTGGTTCCATGTGCTCCCGGTGCCTTCAGCCGCTCCAAGGGTTTGCAGCTCTTCCGGGCTTTTCCTGTCTCCCGGCTGCAGCTGGTCCGGGATGCACCAGGAATTCCCGGTGAATCAGGACCATGGTCAGATCCCTCAAAAACTGCTCTCCAAGTATCCAGGAGCAGAGAAACATTGGGACCAGCAAGGCTGAAACATCCAACAGCTGATGCTCTTCCCGCTTTTTTTTGGATTTTCCAGGATATTCCGTGGGTGCTGATTGTGTCTCCCTGTGTTGCAGACCAGCATCTCCATAGAGATCCGGTACCAGGCTCTGGATGGGACGGTGGGCACCTGGAATGACAAGGAATTCCTGGAGACGCCCAGCGTGCACTCGGAGGGGGATGGAAGGTATTCCTTGGAGACCGACAGCCTCCTGTCCGGCCACCGGCACAGCTCTGACGTCTCTCCCGGGAAATCCAACCAGCAATCCACGGAGAGGAGCTTCAGGAGGTAACGGGATGCGGAGATCTCGGATGTGGGATTGTGGGGGAATTGGATTGCTGGGAAAGGGCAGCGTCATCCCAGGGCTGCTCCAGGGGGCATCTCCTGCCCTTGGAGGATCCATGGAACAGCTCCAGGTGAGGGTGGGGTCCAGGTGGCCACCAGCAGGTCCTGGTGCTCCAGGACAGAGCTGAACTTCCAGGGTTGTAGCACATGGAGGGAGAACGCCATTCCACGCAGATCCCGAGGGGATAGAAGGTCTGGATGGAGGTCAGGCCTCGCTGGTGGATCCATGGAACAGCTCCAGGTGAGGGTGGGATCCAGGTGGACTCCAGCGGGTCCTGGTGCTCCACAGGTGGAGCTGAGACTTCCAGGACTGGAGCACATGGAGAGAAAGTGTCATTCCATGCCGATCCAGAGGGATGGATGGTCAGGCTCCTGGTCAGGCCTCACTGGTGGGATTGAGGTCCATGTGGGATCTCAGGTGTCCATGGAATGAGTGGTGTTCCCAGGATTGAGGTTCCAGGGCAGTCGTTGGGATCTCAGTCCCTCCCCAGGATAAGTGAAATCCCACACCAGGTGATTCCTGCTGGGAATTCCTGAGGAATCCTGGGATGGCAGGTGGGGACACCTCCAGTTCTTCCAAGGAATGTTGTTCCAGTTTTCCACTCATTTAAGGATCCGTAGCTTCCCTTGGGTGTCTTTGTGAGCTCCTGGGATCTGCCTCTGGATGGGATCAATCCAAGGGACTGAATCCCAGGATTCCCTGGCACAAAGCTGCAATCCCTGGACCAGCTGCAATCCCAGCCCAGTGACTGGGAATGCTGCAGGTGACTCCACTGGGATGGAGTCTGAGCTGGGACCAGTTCTCCATGAGCCTATGGATACTCAGGGCTCCATCCTTGGATGGCAGTGGAATTCCCATCCCTGGAGGTGTCCAAGGAATTCCTGGATGTGGCACTCCATGCTCTGGGCTGGTGACAAGGTGGGGATCAGGCACAGCTTGGACTCGATGATCCTGGAGGGATTTTCCAGCTTCTGGGATTCTGTAATTCCAGGATATGCAGCCACAAGGGGATTCATGGAATGCTAAGATGGATTTTCAGGCAGCTTTCCACAGTTTTTGGAGTTGTGTTGTCCGGGGTGGCTTTGTCCGTGGGTCCCCACTCTGGGAGCTCTTGGATCCATTGGAAAAGGGAACAGTTGGAAGAAGGGGGACACATCAAAGCACTGAAGTTGCTGGAATTCTTAAGGAATGAGATGGAGGTGGAGGGGAGACTCCRGAAGTGGGAGAGGGGGACAGTGAAGGCAGAGCTGGGTCCTGGTGTCACCCACGGCTCCCTCGGGATCACCACATTCCCTGTCTGCTCCTCATGGATCACTTCCACGGTGAGGGATAAAGGAGAACAATCCTTGTATTCCCAAATCACGGAATCATGGAATACCAGAACTATTTCAGCTGGAAAATCCCTCTGAGTGCACCGAGTCCAAACACTCCCCCAGCACGGCCAAATCCCTAAATCCACACGGGAGCCCATCCTGGAGCTGTGAATCCAAACACAGCCCTTGGAATCGGCTGCTTTTTCCATCCCATTTCTCCTCCTCAGGGTTATCCCATTTTGGATCACATTCCATCTGGGATTAGCACTTCATCGTGGCCGAAAAAAGGGAAAAATGGCTTTTTCCCCTACGGATCGACACAGAGGGAATATCCCTCTTAATTGCTCGCATCCCTCCAAGGCAGTTCATTAACTGTGGGAASTGGGCTGAATCCAGGGAATTTTCAAACAAATTGGAAGCGCGGCTTCGTTTCCCGGCCCAGCGAACCGGGGCGAGGCTGAGTGGGAATGTACCGATGGATTAAACAGGCGGATGCCGGGCAGGGAGCCAGGAATGCCATGGCTGGAAGGAGGGGGTCGGGATGTCTGGGATGGGAAATCCGAGTCCTTCCTGCGCCGCTGGAATTTGGGGATGCAGGGAGCACGATGGATGCTCCGTCCCTCATGGGAGTGTCCAAGGCCAGGTTGGAGCACCCTGGGACAGCGGGAGGTGTCCCTGCCCATGGCAGAGGTGGGACTGGATGGGAGTTAAGGTCCCTTCCCACCCAAACCAGTCTGGGATTCGAGGATTCCAGGGAATTGGAGGAATGCTGCTGGGATGGCTCTGGGATGGGTTTTCCAGTTTCTCATCAGACAAATCCTGTGGGATGCAGCTCCATGGGATTAAAGCAAAAAAATTAAGGATCCAGGGAGAGCTTGGAGCCCCTTCCCGAGCCCAAAGGGGCTCCAGGAGAGCGGGAGAGGGATTTGGGATAAAGGATGGAGGGGCAGGAGGCAGGGAATGGCTTCCCAGTGGGAAAGGGGAGCTTGGGGTGGGATCTTGGGAAGGAATTCCCATCTGGGAGGGTGGGGAGGGGCTGGGCTGGAATTCCCAGGGAAGCTGTGGCTGCCCCATTTTAGGAGGAGTTGTGGGATTTGCTGAGCATGGGATGTGCAGAGCCGTGTCCTGGGTGGGGGATCCAGGTTGGATTTTGGGAACAATTCCTGCCTGGAAAGGGTTTTCCAGCCCTGGCACAGGTGCCCAGGGCAGGGCTGGAGCCCCCATCCCTGGAGGGATTGAAATCCCTGTGGATGTGGCACTTGGGGACACGGATCAGGGRTGGCCTTGGCAGTGCTGGGAATGGTTGGACTCCATGGGCTCCGAGGGCTTTTCCAACCCAAAGGACTCAGTGATTCCACGATTCTGGAATCCTGAATCCCAGGAAGGACAGGGCTGATGCTGGCGGTATTCCCACCAGGATGGAAGAGGACGAGCTCTACTTCCACAGCGAGGACGAGCTCCTGGGAGAGGGGGATTCCCTGAGCCAGGGATCCCTGGACACAAGGTAGGGAGAGGCTCCGCAGTGCTGTGCTGCTCCTGCCTTTTCCCGATGGATCTCCCRCAGGAACTGTCCCTGAATTCCCATTCCTGGGCTGCTGGTGGGGAGGAGAAGTGATGGAACAGCCAGAAAAGCAGCCTTGGAATGGGATCCCGGATGGAGATCGGGATACTGGCTGGGACACTGCCTTGCCTTGCAGGTGCCCTTCCGTCTCCATGTCCTGTCCCCAGATCCCGGGATCAGCCATTCCCATGGGAATCAGTTCCCTGTGTGTGCATGAAGGTTTGTTTGCTGTGGCTTTTCTTGGAGTGACGAAAAGAGTTTGGGAAGGAGCCAAAAAAAAAGGGAATTCCGGGAAAACTCAAGGATCATCCCAAGAAGAGCTCAGCTCACAGGAAGGAGAATTTTGGGAGAGGCTCCTGAATTTCTGTGGGATAAAAGACAGCAGGAAGGACATGGAGGGGCTCATGGATTTAATGCTGGATCAGCCTTGGATAGGGCAGAGTTGGATCAGGTGATCCCTGTAGGATCATTGGAAAATATTCCATCCCATCCTATCCCATTGATCCCATCCCATCCCATCCCATCCCATCCTATCCTATCCCACCCCGCCTTTTCCCAGGCTGGGCCATGGATTCCTTTGGATTATCAGGGCAGAAAACCAGACCTGGACCTGGATCGTCCATCCCAGGATTCCTGGTCAGCCTGGATCAATCCTGGCTGGGAGGGGAAGGAATTCCCCCAGCCCTTTCTCCTGGGAGTCAGGAATGAGGGAGGATGTGGAGATAAAAGTTGGGAGAGGGAGATTCCAGCAGCAAAGCCGTTTAAATGTGTTTTTTTTAGGGATAACAGGAATCCATAAAAGCAGCAGGAAGGATGATTCAGGGAATGCTGGAAATATAGGAAATTCCCTGGGTTGGGAAAGGTTTATCCCCCATCCCAAACAATTCCCAGATCTCAGCACCTCTGGGATGTTAATGGGTTTTTATCCCTGTTTTCACTGAGATTCCCTAGAGGATTTTCCTCCAGGAAATTCATGGCTCCGGTTGTAGCAATCCCATGCTGGATTTTACCAGGAATCAAAAAA
The DNA here is from genome assembly GCA_003713295.1 of Parotia lawesii. NCBI lineage: Eukaryota > Metazoa > Chordata > Aves > Passeriformes > Paradisaeidae > Parotia > Parotia lawesii. Next base: position 32,929 of record RAHM01000653.1, read on the forward strand.
AAGGCGGGAAAAAAAAAAGAAAAGAAAGGAAAGAGGTTCCACATTCCAGCTTTTGGGAAGGATCCCAGGGCACTTGGATGTGAACCACCCTTTGGAATCCAAGGAAAAGGCTTTGGTTAAAATTCCTTTGGGAGCAAAAATGTCCCGGATCCTTTGGAAGGCCCCTCCTGCTCCATCACTTACAGGTCCCAGACACGGGAAAAATTCGGATTGGAAGAATAAAAATAGGAATTTTGGTGTTTCCAGAGCTGTGATTCCAACAGGGAATTTGGCGGGATGGGGAGGGCTCTTGCTGGACCCTGTCCTGGCCTTCCTCATCCTCATTCCCAATCCCATTCCCCATCCCATGCCCCAGGATGTCCTTCCTCCAGCCCAGGGATCCCTCTGGATTCCCTGTTTTCCACATGGATGGAAGGTTTGTGGGAGGGGTCAGGAACGGGCAGAGGGTCAGGGATGGGAAGGAAAAGGGGAGTGGGATACACAAGGAAAAGTGGGATAAACAGGTCATGGAACTCCCTGTCCCTGGAATGTCACAGGAGCAGCCTCAGTGATCGTGGGCCAGGCCAGCCCACAGCCCTGGAGACAGGGAATTGCGAGCCTATGGAATATTCCGGGTGGGAAGGGACCTTAAATCCCATCCCGTTCCAATCCCGACACCTTCCACTATCCCAGGGTGCTCCAAGCCCCTTCCAGCCTGGCCTGGGACACTCCCAGGGATCCAGGGGCAGCCACAGCTGCTCTGGGAATTCCAGCCCAGCCCCTCCCCACCCTCACAGGGAATAATTCCTTCCCAAAATTCCATCCAAATCCAGCCTTCATCGGTTTAAAGCCTTTCCCCCTTTTCCTGGCATTCCAGGCCCTGCTGAAATCTGTTCCCAAACACGGGGACCTGATTTAATTCCCATCTTTTCCAATGACTTTTCCCACGATCTCAGACATTCCCTTCCCTGCTCTGCCTTTCTCCCACCCCACTCCCAACCTCGAGCCCCTTTTCCTCCTGGAGAATCCCCTGGGATTCGGGCACAGACATCCCGGAGAGGCTTGAGCCCGGAGATCCCGGACTTTGGCAGCTCTGGAAGCAGAGGAAGATCCCTCTCCGGCAGATCCGGGAGAGCCTTGTCCCATTCCCATGGAGCAGAGCATCCACGTCAAGAATTTTGGGAATTGCACTGTGGAGCTGCCGATTCCAGGGGAAGCAGATCCTTCTTTTCCTGGGCGTCTTCCTTGGCCGGTGCTGGATCCAGGCTGATCTTGTGCTCTGGCACCGGGAATTTTCACCTTCATTCCCTCTTTTCCAGGATGTCTCTGGGAATGTGTGACCCTCCTGTGTCCGCAGATCCATATGGACACCTCTGCTTGGGAATTTCCCAAAATTTGGGAATTTCCGTGTAAACAGCACCCCCCAGGAAGTGATCCCATAGCTTTCCAAGTGTTGGGAAGGGTTTCCCATCACTGGGATGATGGCAGGGCTGGGAATTCCCCTTTCCTCCTTCCAGGAATCCCGGCACAGGGTACAGCACCTGCCCATTCCCACTTTTCCTTTGGGATTTGTGCAAATCCATCCTTCCCAAAGGAAGGAGCGGGAAAAGGAGATCAGGAAGGAGGGAACCACTTGGAAAATGTGGAATATTGGCCAAATATCCCCCAAAGTCCAGTCTGGGAAAGACCTGGATCCTGTGGACACAACTGGAAGTGGCCTGGGGGGATCCTGGGATTCCAGCCGTGCATGGAGTGCTTTGCTGTGCCGTGAGTGTTCCCAAGTTTTTCCCAAGGTTTATAAAACAATGGAAGAGCCCTTAATCCTCACATCACAGCTGGAATTTTTCCTCTCTCCCTGTAAATTCCCAAGCCTTGGAGATGAAGCGGAAGAAGATCAGCATTCCAGGTAAATTCCCACAGCAGATCCCCCTCTCCAGGGCTGATCCACCTCCCAAGTCCTGCTTTCCAGGGAAAATTCCTTAAATCCAGGAACAGACATCAAGGCTTGGATCTGTTAAATCCCATTTTTGTGTTTCCCTGGGGATCCCAAGTTTGGCACCTGCTCATCCCACACAGAATCCAGGGATGAAGGAGCCAGGAGTGGGAGGTGGAACCTTCCCATGTGCCAGGTCCCTGGAATGGCTTCGGCTCCTTGACCCATCGGGAGCTTTGACCAAACACATCCACAAAAAAAACACGGGACAGGACCCAGAACGGGGAAAAAAAGAGCTAAAAAATCCCAGGAAAYGGGAAACCATTGGAACCAGGGCAGGATCCTTCAAAAAGCTGGACTTAGGTTCCAGCGAGTAAAACAGCAAAGAACAGGAAAAATTCGATATTGTGAAGGAATTCCCGGCTGGGAGGGTGGAGAGGGGCTGGGCTGGAATTCCCGGAGAAGCTGTGGCTGCCTCTGGATCCCTGGAAGTGTCCAAGGCCAGGCTGGAGAACTGGGATAGTGGGARGTGTCCSTGCCCATGGAACGGGATGGGGTTTTAGGTCCCTTCYCACCCAAACCATCCYGGGATTCTACAATTCCATGATTTATTGACCAATACAGACTCACCCTTAGATTCCCAGGGAAAGCCAAGAGGGATGGGCACTTCCAGAGGCAGCTCAGGAATTGCCCAAACCTGGCTGAGCCCAGCTCCCAACCCTCTGGAAACTGAGATCCCGGGAAGCACCATCCGATAGGGGCTGTCCTTGAAATATTCATGGCGAGGACAGAGCTCGGAGCCGAAAGGAATCTGCTCCCGGTGAATTATTGATGGGAGCTTTTCTTCCGTGTCCCGGCGGATCCGAGCCTTGTCCGACTGCCTGTCGCTAATTATCCCTCTGGCACCTGCTCCAAAGTTGGGATCTGTGCCAGGCACGGGAGAACTTGGGATGAAAATCCCCACAGGCTGCCCAGGGCATTCCCATTCCCGTGTGGATGCGGCACTTGGGGACATGGATCAGTGCTGGGAATGGTTGGAATTTGGGATAGTGGATAATTCATCCGTGTCCAAGTAGTTAAGGAGGGCCCAAAATTCCCAAATCCGTGTGGTGCTTGGGCACAGATCTTTGGGATGTCACACTCCGGATCCGTGCCACCATGAATGTTCATCGGGATGAACAGGAAGTTTGAGATCCTTTCCATCCTGATAAAAACAGTCCCAGTCAAGCTTTTCCATCTTTTTTTCCAACCCCTCCATTAAATTTGATTAAATCACGTTAATCATTTAGTGTGCCATTAAATTCCTTGGAAAAAAACGCATCCTGAGGATCCTGAAAATCAGGAAAAGGTTCAAACCAATGGAGCAGGTGCTGCTGTGAGTCCCAGGGAAGATCCTCCAGCACCTGGAGACTTTTCCGGGATGCTGGGAATGTAAATTGCCCCCGACCTGTCCCGGTGAAGGTCCCCAGATGGAGCAGGAGCAATGGATAATTCTGGAAGTGCTGGGGGACAGCTCCTGTTCCTCGTGCCGGAAGTGCAGGTCCGGCCTCCAGCCGGGTTTTTCCCGGGAATAGGGGGAGTGGAACACCCTGGGCTGGATGCACAGCTGGAATTCCCTCCCYGGAGCACCCAGAGCTTGGACGCAGTCCCATCCTCCTGGGAAGCGGTGTCCCTGCTCCCTCAGGAATTCTGACACTGGGATTTGATTGGATTTTTTTCTCTTTCTCTCCGGTGCCTCTTCCAGGATTAAGTTTAACGATGGATACAAGGCAGTGGCAAGGTACCAAAACGTCCTGGTGGGAGGGATCCCGGATTTTGGAGGGATCCTGGATTTTGGGGGAATCCCAGTTTTGGGGGGTTGCTCCCATCCCAGGTGCCCACATCCTACAAATAGGTGCTGGTCCCAGCATAAATCCAGGATTTGGGATACAGGCCAAGCTCATCCTGTGYTCCCTCTCCACCATATCCCACATAATATGGGGATACTGGGAATTACAGTGCCAGGACACAGGGAATGGCTTCCCACKGCCAGAGAGCAGGGATAGATGGGATCTTGGGAAGGATTTGGTCCCTGGGAGGGTGGGGAGGGGCTGGGATGGAATTCCCAGAGCAGCTGTGGCTGTCCCTGGATCCCTGGCAGTATCCCAGGCCAGGGTGGAGCACCCTGGGATTGTGGGAATTGTCGGGGTTGGAATGGGATGGGATTTAAGGTCCCTCCCACCCAAACCATTCCTGGGATTTGAGGATCAGCCCCTCCCCTGTCCTGTTCCCGGGGCTGGGGGCGGCTGTGTCCAGTCGGGAATGTTCGTTAATTCCTCACGTTCCTCCTCCCGSTTCCATCTCCTCCCAACAGCGAAGACCCGGAAGATCCCAGGTATGGGATGTGGTGTCCCTGCTTCCCTTTGGGAATGGCGTGTGCATGGATGGGAGCAGTCCCTGCATGGAGTTTGGATCCGGGGAAAGGGCCTTTTCTGGGATCACTCACCCCTGGGATTCCCTCTGTCCTTCCTAATCCCAGCAAGGACAAGTCTCCTTCCAGTCAGGGACTGCCGAAGGGGCTCCGAGGGTCATGTTTGTCTGTATTCCCAGCTATCCATCCACCCATCCATCCATCCCTGGATCCCTCCATCCATCCCTCCATCCCTGCATCCATGGATCCCTCCATCTATCCCTTCACCCATTCCATCCATCCATGGATCCATCCATCCATCCCTCCATCCATGGATCCCTCCATCCATCCCTTCGCCCATTCCATCCATCCATGGATCCATCCATCCATGGATCCCTCCATCCATCCCTCCATCCCTGCATCCATGGATCCCTCCATCTCTCCATCCATCCTTTCACCCATTCCATCCATCCATGGATCCATCCATCCATGGATCCATCCCTTCCTCCATCCATCCCTTCCTCCATCCATCCATCCCTCCATCCATCCCTCCATCCATCCATGGATGCCTCCATCCATCCCTCCATCCATCCCTCCATCCATCCATGGATGCCTCCATCCATCCATCCATCCCATCCATCCCTCCGTCCATCCATGATCTCCATCCATCCATCCATCCATCCATCCATCCCATCCATCCCTCCGTCCATCCGTGATCTCCATCCATCCATCCATCCATCCACCCATCCATCCCTCCACCCATCCATCCACCCATCCATCCACCCATCCATCCATCCACCCATCCATCCCTCATTCCAGCCCCACCAGTGCTGTCCCACCTCTGTTCCCAATTCCCTGGATGCCGGGGGATCCTCGGGAAGCCCTTTTGCAGGGAGCTGTCCCTCCGGGACGCTCCTGGATCGGCTCTGTTGGATTGCTCCGTGCGCGTGGATGAGTTTGGGGCAAGAAGGTGGATGAGGGTCCATCCCTGGACCACATCTCATGGAATTGCTCCTTTGGATTGCAGAGCCAAGGCCAAAGGGAAGGACAAAAAACACCTGGTGTTGCCATTCAGGTATCCCGATTCCCTGATCCCTGGCTCCCGTATCCCTGATTCCCTGATCCCTGATTCCCAGGGTCACCCCCTGGCCCTTGGAAGCAGAATCCCCTGGGAACAGCAGCAGGGCAGGACCAGGGGTCCATTTTCCCAAGGAAAGTGCTCCAAACCGAGCGGTTTGAGGGATAAAATGGGAATTCTCCACCCGCGCCCATTCCGGGCCCCCGGAGTCCGGCTGGGTCTGTCCGTGGTCACCTTCGGCAGGGAGGGTCGGACTGGAAGAGCCCAGGGAATAGGAAAGGATGGACAAAGAGGAATTTGGCACTGGCTGCTCCACCAGGCCCTTGGAAAAAGGGTCCTGGATCCCTCAGGAAGCACAGTCACCCACCCGGACACCCTGATCCGAGTGCCAGGAATGGAGTGGATGCAGGAATCGGGAGAGGAAAGAGATGCAGGAAACACTTGGAGCAGGAGGAGGGAAAGAGAGGAAAAGGAGGGACACACTTGGAATGCGCTGTGTTCCTGCATCCCTCATCCAGGGGACATTCCAGMYCCTCTGCCCACCCAGGGATGGATYCCATCCCAATTCCGGGGGACATTCCAGACCCTCTGCCCACSCWGGGRTGGATCCCCATGGATGGGACATTCCAGACCCTCTTCCCACCCAGGGATGGATCCCATCCTGATTCCAGGGGACATTCCAGACTCTCTGCCCACCCAGGGATGGATCCCCATGGATGGGACATTCCAGACCCTCTGCCCACCCAGGGATGGATCCCATCCCAATTCCAGGGGACATTCCAGACCCTCTGCCCACCCAGGGATGGATCCCATCCTGACTCCAGGGGACATTCCAGGCCCTCTTCCCACCCAGAGCAGTTTGGATCGGGAAGAGAAGGAATTTTCCAGCCGGGCTGTGGGAGGGAAGGATCCCAGCCAGTGAGGTCTGAGGGATGTGATCCCACAGGGATCCTGCCTTGAATCCCRGCCAGTCCATCTCCGGTGTGCCCAGCAGGACCTGGACCAGATCCCTGCGCTCCAGGAGGAGGCGTGGAATGATTTAATTCCTCTCCTGGCAGCTTTTCCAATGCCGAGCTGGGCTTTGGTGCTCCCGGCAGGAGCTCAGCTGGCATGGGAATAATTTTTCCCACTTTGCTCCCACAGCAGGATCGGGACAGGGAGAAAGCAGGAATGCTTGGATCAGAGCAGGCTCCAAGCTGATCCCTGCCCGTGCTGCTCCTCCCAGTTTCCCACCCGTGTCCCATTTTTTGCTGGAGCCCTTATGGAATTCCCCTCTCCCAAACCCCATCCAGCAACCCTTCACAATTTAATTTTTTCCTGGATGGTTTTCCAGCCGCTCAGAGCACAAGGAGATGGAATTTCAGGCTCTGAAATCAGTCCCCCTGTCCCTCGTCCCCAGCCCGGCGGAGGAGCCGCTGTAATTAACTCCGGCTTCCTTAATTACCTCCCCGAGCTGCTTAATTGCTTTCTCCTCCCTAATTGCTGCAGGACAATGAGGGCAATTAACGGGGAAGAGAGAGGGAGAGAGGGAAACAGAGGAAAACAGGGACAGAAGGACCGGGGAGGAAAACAGGGAAGAAAATAGGGAGGAAAACAGGGAAGAAAACGGAGAGAAAACCAGGGAGGAAAACAGGGAGGCAGGACCGGGGTGGAAAACAGAGAAGAAAATAGGGAGGAAAACAGGGAAGAAGGACCAGAGAGGAAAACAAGGAGGAAAAGAGGGAGGAAAACGAGGAAGAAGGACCAGAGAGGAAAACAAGGAGGAAAAGAGGGAGGAAAACGAGGAAGAAGGACCGAGGAGGAAAACGGGGAGGAAAAGAGGGAGGAAAACGGGGAAAAAGGACCGGGGAAAAAACAGGAAAGAAAATAGGGAGGAAAACAGGGAAGCAGGATCCGGGAAGGAAAACAGGGAAGAAAACGGAGAGAAAACCAGGGAGGAAAACAGGGAGGCAGGACCTGGGAGGAAAACAGAGAGGAAAATAGGGAGGAAAACAGGGAAGAAGGACCGGGGTTGAAAACAGGGAGGAAAACAGGGAAGAAGGACCAGGGTGGAAAACACGGAGGAAAACAGGGAGAGAAGCAGGACCGGGGAGGAAAGCAGGGAAGCAGGATCCGGGAAAGAAAACAGAGGAAAATATGGAGGAAAATAGGAAGGAAAAGAGGGAAGCAGGACCGGAGTGGAAAGCAGACAGGAGAATAGGGAGACGAGTCCAGGGAGGAAAATAGGGAGGAAAAGAAGGAGAGAAGCCGGATGGGGGAGGAAAACAGGGAGGAAAACAGGGAAGCAGAACCAAGGAGAAAAACAGGGAGAGAAGCAGGACAGGGGAGGAAAACAGGGAGGCAGGACCCAGGAGGAAAATAGGGAGGAAAACAGGGAAGCAGAACCAGGGAGAAAAACAGGGAGGAAAGCAGGAAGCGAAGCAGGATCTGAGAGGAAAACAGGGAAGAAGGACCGRGGAGGAAAATAGGGAGGAAAACAGGGAAGCAGAACCAAGGAGGAAAAAGGGGAGGAAAACAGGGAAGGAAACAGGGAGGCAGGACCTGGAGAGAGAAATATGAGAGAGAAGGAAAACAGAAGCCAGAGGGCAGAGCAGGATCCCAAAGGGAACAGGGAAGGAAGGGATTGATGTTTCCTATGCGGAGTCGGGGCAGGAACGAGGAATTCCAGATCCAGCCCATTCCCTGCAGCACAGGCCCCTCTGGAAGGGGGATATGGATGCACCTCTGCGGGAGGATAAGGAAAACCATTAACCATTCCCCTCTCCAGAAAGGAGAAGCCTTGTGCCCTGCCTAGGAGCTYCCCAAATCTGGGAACGGAATCCGGGAATCCCATGTGTCCTGCACAGCGGTGCTGCTTTGCTGGCCCCAAACACAAATCCAGGGAATGTCCATCGCTTCCCGCTCCAGTGCTGGGAGCTGGGGTATCCTAAGCCATGCAGGGATGTTTTCCACCTAAAATTTAAGCTGAGCGGGAGGAGGTTTGGATGGGATCTTAGGAAGGAATTCCCGTCTGGGAGGGTGGGGAGGGGCTGGGCTGGAATTCCCAGAGAAGCTGTGGCTGTCCCTGGATCCCTGGAAGCATCCAAGGCCAGGTTGGACAGGCTTGGAAAAACCTGGGATACTGGAAGGTGTCCCTGCCCACAGCACGGGGTCTTTAAGGTCCCTTCCCACCCAGAGCATTCCATGATTCCCGGATTCCTCGGTGCACTGAAGTTTGTTTGCCTTTTATTCCCTTGATATTCCGCCACCGACTCCAGCAAAGGCAAGGAGAAGACCAAGGAGCACAAGTAGGTTTGGTCTCCCTGCTCCTTCTCCTCCTCGCTCATTCCCACTTTTCCCAGCTGATCCAGCTGGTTTCCTCTCCCTGCTCCTCTTCCTCCTYGTTCCCACTTTTCTCAGCTGATCCGGTTGCTGTGCTCTCCCTTTTCCAAAGCTGGACCTGTCCACCCTGGAAAAACTTGGCTCTCTTGGATGCGTGGCCTGAGGGTTTGGAGCCTGCAGGGAATATTTATCCAAAAAAMCAAGGAATATTTATCCGGCAAAAGCTTTGGAGCCTGGCAATGCTGGAAGGGAACAGAGAGGTTTTGAGGGAAGCCTGGATCCATCCRGTTTGGATGAAGGGAGTTTCCCAGCCTGGGCATGGACAGGGCAGGAGAGGTCTGGGTGCAGACGGGGCTTAGATCCAGCTTTTCTTTGGATTTCAGGRAAAGGTTCTTCCCCCAGAGCCGGTGGGGCACTGGAACAGCTCCCCAGGGAATGGTCACATTCCCAAGGCTCCAGAGCTCCAGGAGYGCTTGGACAGGGACAGGGTRGGATTGTTGGGGTTTCCTGGGCAGGAGTTGGMTCAATGATCCCRGTGGGTCCCTTCCCACTTGGGAATTCCATGATTCCGTGATCCGACAGCTCCTKCACCCACATTAGGCTGCCAGGTTTTTGTCAATTTTTCTTCGTTTCATTTCTTGTGAGTTTCTTGTGAGTTTGAAATTATCTGAACCCAAGATTCCAACAGGTTTCTTCAGCTCCTGCCTTCCTTTTATTCCCAGCTGTTTTCATGGATACCAGACCGGGCTGTTCTCCCAAGAGCCGGATCCTCCGGCTCTGCTGGAACAGCTCGRCTCAAATTTAAACTCAGCTCCAGGGAATGCTCCTGGAATCACCCCCGGGCACTTCCCCATCCAGGAGGTCTCTCCTGGCTCCTGTTCCTTGTTTTGTGGTTTAAGGATCAATTCATGGCACATCCCATGGATGGACCCCCCCCAAATGATGGGATAAAGTGAGGAWGAGGAGATGAGGTGGGAAAGGAGGAAAATGTCCTCAAGGAGAGGGCAGAGTCAGGAAAAACGGGAAGAGATGTCCCAGCTCTGGTCCTTCCTCTGGGAAGAGGCACAAAGGGATTGAGGTTCGGGATCTTCCCAAGGGTGGTGGGTGTAGGATGAACCCGGCAGTGGGATCTGTCCCCTGGAAGAACAGGAAGAATTCCTGACAGGTGGAATTCCTGCAAGGAAATGAGCCATGGGAACGCTGGTCCCTGCTCCCAGCAAAAAGCCGTGATTAAAATATCCTTTTATCCATGGATAATTCACCAGTAACGGGATCTTTAACTGGAATCTGGCCAGGAGAGGCTGCTCCYGACTCCCTGCCGTGGCTCCAGAATCCCTGTGGATTCGGGAGATCCYCATGGGTGAAATCCTAAGGGACAAAGCCAAGAGGAGCAGCAGGAGGATTTGCGGAACTGGAGATGATCCATGCTCAATCCCATATTAGACCGCAGAAGATCCATGGGAAGAGCACTTCCGGAGGCTGGGTGGAGTCTCCGGTGTCTAACATGGATTTAAACTTTGTTGGAAGTTTGTGCTCACTTGGGATCAGCATCAGGATGTTCCCTCCTCCACCCCAAATTTTCCGTAATCCAGGTGGGCTGTGCTGGAGCAGCAGCGGCTTCTCCGGAGATCGGTTCCTCGGGAAAGAGGGAGAAGGCCGGGTGTTGGCAAAGGAGCGCTCCGAGTGCTGTGGCGGCAGCTCAGGTTCCGCGGGATCCGCGGATCCTCATGGAATATTCATGCGGAGACGGTGTCAGCTCTCCACCAGCCCCCCGCTTCCCACCGGCGCCGTCGGGAGCGTGGCGGGAGCAGCGGAGGGATCGAGAAGATCCCACAAAACCCCCGCTGTGCCCACGGAGGAGGCTTGGAGGGATCCCCCATCCCTGCTCCGTCCCCTCGGGCACTGGGATGGATGTCCCACCGTAGAGGCGCCGCCATTCCCGGCTCAGCTCTTCCAGAACCTTCTCCTGCAGGGCTGGGTGAAGGTAGAAGCTGGGATGGGAAGGGGGAGGTGTTTGGGATTGGGCAGGGCTCACCCAGCCCTGGAAAAGGGACGGGTGGGGATTGGGAAGGGGTTGGGGGTCAGGATGAGCCACTGGGAAGCTGCTCTGGAACATTTGGGATGGCTCCGTCCTCGTCCTCATCCTGCTCCTTCCATTCTCCTCCTCACCTGCCAAAATCCACCAAAATCCACTGCTTTGGAATTTATTTCTTTGTCTTTTGTTTCCTGTTATTCCTTTTTTCTCCTTTTTCTTGTTTATTTTTTTCTTTTTTTTCTCCCCTTACTTTTCCTGGAGCTTTTTCCTGTTCGTTTGGAGTTTTTTTCCTGCTTTATCCTCAGCATTTTTTAATCTTGACAGGTTTTTTCTTTCCTCTATTTTTTCTTCCCAATTTTTTTCCCCCCTGCTGGTTCCTCCTGGGGTTTCTTTCCCAGATTTTTCTGGTTTTTTTCCTTTTTTTTTTTCCTATTTTTCCTCCCTCATTTTTCCCCCTATTTTTTCCTCCCCATTTTTCCATCCCCATTTTTACCTCCCTGTTTTTCCTTCCCATCTTTTCCCCCCATTTCTTTTCTCCCCCATTTCCCCCCGTCTTTCCCCCTTTTCTCTTTTTCCCTTCTTCTTTTTTCTATTTCTTGTTACTTTTTTTGCCTTTTTTTCTTTTTCCTTTTTTCTTTTCCCTCTTTTTTTCCTTTTGTCTCTTTTTCCTTTATTTCCCCTTTTTTCCTTTTTTTCCCCTTTTCCCAGTTTTTTCTTTATTTCCCCTTTTTCTTTTTGTCCTTTTTTTCCCCCTTCTTTTTCCCTTTTTTAGCTTTTTCCCTCTTCTTTCCCCCTTCTTTCTTCCCATTTTTTTCCCTTCCCCCAGCACTCTCCAAACTCCGTTATTCCCTGCCCATTCCCGGGGCTCCATTCCCTGCACTCCCCAGTGCTGGGAATTGGCTCAGAGGAACCGGGATGGACACGGACACAGCACCTGGAGCTCTGTTCCACGGACGGGCCTGGAGCCCTCTGGATTTTTCCCTCTGATCCACCTCATCCTGTGGATGTYCCAGAGGCTTTTCCCCATCTCCAGGGCCTTTAGGAACACGCGGAGCTGCTGATCCCAATTCCTTCCCTGAGTCCCCGCTCCAGGAGGGGCCGGAGGGGTGATCCCAGCTCCCACGTGGATCCCTTGGGAAGGGGCTGGGTTGAGATGGTGATGCTGGGATGGGTCTCAGCACACATTCCTTGGATCAGGTGCTTAATCCCAGTTTTTTCCACATGGCCCAAAACCAACGTCATCATTTTACTGATGGGAACATCCAAGGGATCCAAAGTATCCTTGGTGTCTGTGGATTTGGGAGCTGGGAGAGGACCCTGCCAGGTTTTTCCCTGCAGAGTCCGTCACCAGCTGCTCCTCACTTTGGTTTTCCTTCCCAAGGAACCTCAGAAATTCCTGAGACAGGGATTTTATCCCTGAGCATCCACAAGCAAAATGGCAGCTCTGGGACTGGAGGGATTTTTTTGCTCTCCGTTTTTAAGAATTTCATGGAAAAGAAAGGAATGTAACCCAAACAGCCTGGAGGTGTGTTGTCTTATGGAGGGCTCTGGCTGCTGGGTGTTCTGGGCTGGAAGGAATCTCCGTGGTGGAGAGCGGTCTGGGAGCAGAATTCCAGAGCCTGAGCCGTGATTCCAACACTTCCTCACTAAAGAAATGAGTTTGAAAACAGCTCCAAAGGGTCCCATCCCCYGGGTGTTTCCTGGTGGAATTACAGATAACAGAATCCTCATCCCCACCTTTTCTCCTCCAATCYATGGAAAAACTGCACCATCATGGGGCCTCCTGGGAATTAATCACAGCTCCCAGAGGCCGGAGCGTTGCTTTAGTCCCAGATTTAAATAGTTCCTGGATCTTATCCCAACTGGATTCTTCTCCCTCAGATACGTTATTTTCCCATTCTCCTTAATTTTCTTCCCACTTCCTCCAGCTCTCCCTGCAGCCTGCGGACTTCTGGGGGTTGTTTCCAACCAGGATGCACCAGGCTGGCTGCAATTCCAGGGTTTCTTGGTCTTGGGAAAAAATTCCCAAGGGTAGAACTTGACCCTTTGGCCCCGTCCAGAGGTGGGACTGGGAAATCCCGCAGATTCCACACCGTTGCCTTGTGGGCAGCACATCCCAATCCTGCGGAATCCAGGAGCTCTGGATCCCCTGGATCCCCTGGCCTGGCAGCCAGCTGGAGGTGAGGTCCTGGTTGGAGATCAGATTTGGGTTGGAGGGGAGGACAAGTCCAGGCTGGAGGTGATGTGTCGTCCTGGCTGCAAGTGGATCCCAGTTTGGAGGTGAGGTCCAGCTTGGAGGTGACATCAAAGCTGGAGGTGAGGTGAGGCCCAGCTTGGAGGTGAGGCCCAGCTTGGAGGTGAGGTCCAGGTTGGA